>CALSCE010010666.1:6376428-6396690 GCA_943593645.1 Bovichtus variegatus
CTGTCTGTCTGTCTGTCTGTCTGTCTGTCTGTCTGTCTGTCTGTCTGACTGACTGACTGACTGACTGACTGACTGACTGACTGACTGACTGACTGTCTGTCTGTCTGTCTGTCTGTCTGTCTGTCTGTCTGACTGACTGTGGCTCCTAGTGTGGCCGCTGGCTGGATGTTGCCCTCGGCCTCATGGAAACTGTAGCAGGCAGGATATTGGAGACTAGTGGAGGCCCCTGGAAAAGCCCCGCTGCTTAGGAAGCTTAGCTCAGAGAGCTGGTGTCAACACGGGGGCTCTTTGTTTCTGTTCTTGCTGAGCTGAGGGGGGTTGTCACTAAAATTCTGGTAGGTATGGTATGGTAAGGTATTTCTGTGGGCTACATGGGTTGGTTATTGTGTAAAATCAGAAAGCACCACAGTTTGGATGTTTTTGATCTTCGTAGACATACCCAGGGGCCTTAGGTGTTTGAGGGCTATCTTGTAACCTTAAGGTCACATGACCCATGCATGACAGTAGTTGTCCATCATGAACTACTTGTCTTTTTGTGTTTGATCAACTGAAGCCCCACACTTCACTTCCTGTGTCTAATTTCACTAAAATGAAACTGTGTATGAGATGAGCTGGGTTAGTAGAGTGGGGATTTGTAACTGCACACCCAGGGTAATGGCTCAAATTGAAGAGGTGGCATTTGTGCCACTGAGGGAAGTTCAGTAGACCCTGGAGTGTGCACTGAGAGGAGGGGTTTGTAGGTTCATTCCCCCTCACACACATCTTTTTAAGCCAGTGTGGGGCGACATAATGAAAGCCCTGTGTGTCCCTCTCCCACCCAACTGGTCTCCCTGGTCCTCTAAAGGGACATTGTTGCTGAGATCAGACAGTTTTCCTTCCACCACAATCCTTCCGCAGCAGCTCCTTGCCTGGTGGCAGATCTGCACTGCATGGAGATCAGAGGGTTTCAAAACGTTAGAGGCCCAAACCATGACGCAGATGTGCAGTATCCAAGATAGTTACACCCCCACCTAAATCTATCACACTGACAGGCCTTTTTAATACAAAAGAAAAACACAAACCTCTCATTTAAAATCTATTTCATGTACTTTTCAGTTATGAATTGGAACATATCTATATTGTATATTTGGGTTTCCCGATACATCATTGCAGCATAGGCATCGAGCACATACGCAATAATCAAATCGCAGGATGTGCAATGTCGCCAAATGAACTCAAACATGTCATGCTACAATTTGTTTTTACAGCTCGATAAAAAAGGAAAGCCTGTATGGTTCTTATTTTTCATGACTAGTCCGGTGTTTCTACAGTTAAGGTAGGCCCGCCACAGTTTCATAATGAACCGTATATGAAACATCTCCTTAACATGAATATTCCTCTACTTTTTAATATTGCTATATTTATCGCATTAGAAAAAAAAAGTGCAATGTCAGTTTTTTCCAATATCGTACAGCCATAATGTACATTGCCAGAAATGAAAGATTAGTCCTTCCAGACAAAAAGATAATATTTGATAATTATATATATCCCTGTTTCTCTTAACATTTTGCACGTGAGGGCATGTTTTTGCATATCGGGGGCATCAATGCCAGTAAGTGAACCTGTGTTTTTCCAGGCATCTCTACATTTAAAACTATTTGAATGTCAGTTTACAGATATCTGCTGCAGTAAATGACAAAGTAAAGTACTTTGTCATTTAGAATTACAGGAGGATAATGGGAATGATTCACAATGTAGAACTAAGTTTTATCTAAAACGTGTGTTTGTTCATTGAAGGCAGCTGAATCACATAAACTATTCAAGTAACAACTATTGGTTATGTCAGCGTTGGCTATTATATGATTTATTCTCTAGATTTAATTTTCAGAAGCTTAACTGTCATGGCTTGGTTTGTAAATTTCCTGCTTATTGTATACACACACAAAACTTTGGATCTAGTATTGTATTGGTTTACGTATAAAATGATGTGACTGCAACTGTTCCAGCCCCACTCCTTCTCCTACTCATACACACACTCGCATGCAGAGATGGTAAATGACTTGGCGGACAAGTCACTATTGTCAGCATCACCTTGCAGCTGAAACAGGAAAAAGTAATCAACTTCAACCTCCCTCGCCCTGCACCCTATTCCACATGTGACCCTCAGAGTCAGAGTTTCCTTTGTCCTTTTTAACACAGGTCCCTTTTAGTCAGCTTCCACTGCTCTGATTGCATGCAAAAAAAAAAAAGAAGTAAACTTAACACAGATTTTTTATAAATATGTGAGTGTGTTCTTTATATTATGACAGTTTTCCAAAAAAATTATTTAAAAAATCGCAATATAGCGAATGCCAGATTCTTGCCAATACACAGCCCTAGCCCCCTTCCTTTCCTTTATCCCGGACAACTGCTAAGCCATCCACATGCTAAATACTCCTTCATTTCCCCTCATGGGGGCTCAAGGCCCCGCCAAACCTGGAAGAGAATGGGGGAGAAAAACGTGGGAGGGAATGGGGGTGGAAGGGAGTAGTGCCAATGGGGGCCAGGAGTGGGGTTAATCCACAACCCAAACATTGTTCCATCATCTAATCAGGGTGGAAATGGGACGGACTGGCTGGAATACTAACATTTAGCTTAGGGCTAGGCCATTTTAGTCTCAGGAAATTTGGCTTGTTTAATCAGAGGGGCTTATCAAGAGTCGAGGGGAACGGGAGGCGTAAAGAAGGAAACGGGCGTCGGAATTCGAATCGTTTAAGCTCATAGGAAAAACAGGTTTAGAAGCAAGCCGTCTCCTCTGCCTAAATACCAGGTGTATCGTTTGAATGCAAAGAGCACTGTATGTTACATCATAGGTCATAGTCTAAGGCTGGTATTTGTTAGCAAAGTAAAAAACTGCATTGTATTTTTGAAATTTCTGAGATTTTCTGCACTACTTTGGTGCTTCTGGCGGTCCAACCTGGCCCTACTCAAGGCTGAATATTCAACAGCCCTGGGCAAGCTTGAGTAGAAATGGCACTGTCTGGTATTTGAATGGCTGCCGTGTGGGAGTGTGTGGCACACACTTGCTAAACTGTTTAGGCCTCATTTAGTCAATGCCACAATGTGATAGACAATGCAGTACATTGTATGCTGTGAGTTAAGTTTGGATTTATTGTAAGATATTTCTTACAACCTCATATGAAAATAAACTATTTTAGTTTATATTCCTCCTGTAGAGTTTGTCTCTCTTTTTAAAAGGAGTTTAATGCAATTGAAGCACCCCGTGATCAAGAAGCACTTCCGCAGTATAATGGTCGTAATGGCAATAGAAGAAACCTGTCTGTGAACACATGGGCTGGACCAGAGGAGGAACTGGGTCAGAGCTGTTCATCTCAGGAGAAGAACATTTGCGTGAGTCTATTCATCTTTTCATATTTCATGTGAAAGGAAGCGGAGAACAACAACCAAACCTAGAAATCCAACAAGGGTCAAAGGAAATCCATTGAGAACCACTGAAACAAAACAAAGAAGAAAAGTTTTGTCTTCGCTGGAGTCTCAAAAGAACTTTGGTGCTTAAAATGAACATGTTGCGGATGTATTTTATACATTGCATTACATCATTTATGGCCATTCAAACTCAATCATTTTCAAACGATTCCCTCTCGTAAAAGAAAAATGTCACTCAATTTTTTTTAATGATCTTGTCTCTTGGCATTGCTTCCCTTAGTTATTTTCTCTTCAGAATTATTAAATGAATTGTCAGATTTTCTTACGTTTTTTGTGATAGAGTGCAGACATTCAGCTCCTTAGATGTATGGACATTTGATTCAGTCGATTGCATTAATTTGCAACATTTGTCAATATGACATTGAAAGAGTTTTACTAATTTTGCCTGTTTAACTCTGTGCCCAAATGAAAAGTAGATGTCTATAGAGGCTGCGGATATTTTTTAATACCCATCTTAATTTAACTTTTACGGTCGTAGTAATTTGTTTAAATGATACTCACTGTACCTTTTTTAGGAATATAGTTGGCTGGTAATATAGCAGAAGTTAGATGTTAACTTTGTATCTTTCCAGGGACTGTGAAATAGGACAAAAACGTTTCTAGCACGTTTCTTACTTTATTTTGACAGCACTGCTCGCATGGTTCGCAATTGACATTGTGTGTTTAACTTTCCTTGACATCCACTGACACTTTGGGTTTAGGGTTTGATTGATGTAGGAAAGAGTAAGAATGCACCTTCGTGAGGACCCTTTTAAAGGTGATTCACAACATACTTGGATGACATGTCACAAGCAAATTAGCAGTCGCTTCTTCATTAGGGTACACTCCCTTTCTGAGAGAGACAAAAAGAGACAAAGGATCAAAGTAAGCAGAGTTGTATTTGACTTTTGAACTTGTGTCTCATTGAAGCATTGTAAATATCTTTTTATGTGGCAATATATCAATATATGTGTCACATGGCTCTCTTTTCTTTTGAGAAGTGTTTGATCTTTTACTCTAGGGCTTGGCAATATATCAATATTATATCGATATTGTGATATAAGACGACTAGATATCGTTGTAATATTATAATATTGCATAGGTGTTGTTGCTTCCTGGTTTTAAAGGCTGCATTACAGTAAAGTGATGTCATTTTTTTATGTAGATTTTATATATTTTTTTAAACCAAAATTTATTTCATTTAAGCTGCATACAAAAACTAAATGTTATCTTGATCAGTGTTATGACAGCATCAGTGTCAATCTTTCAAGAACAGAACCTGGATTGTATCAGCACTGAAGACTAACAGTCCTATCAACACAGGCTAGCCAGAACGCACGACTCTTGGCTTTGATTGAGAGCTGTTCCCTGAATAGAACAATTGTTTTCCTGCCCATACTGTATATACTGTAAATTGGGAAAGAGGTTGGCTTAATTGAGTTTTAAATGGTTCTTATGCAACACGTGCATGTCAGAGAGAACCATAATGTAACTCTGATATTTCACTATTGTTTGCTTGAAACTGAATCTTCAAAGTAATTTACTTTGTTAGCTTTATAATATTAAGACTTTATGTCTCCAGAACAGCTCCGTCTACGTAGATTAAATTAAATTAAATTCAATTAGACTTTTACGAAGATGTTTAATTGCAATTTTGACAACACTGTAATCCGTAGATCATCAGCTAATGTTCAAAGAGTTGAAAGATTTATGTAAACAGAACAAGACTGTAACTATGAGGTGATGAAATCACAATAACAAACAATGGTACAAAGCGGTGTCATATTAGGCTGCTTGATAATAAGCTGCATATGTCACCTTTAAATGAGGTCTGACAATCAGCACTTTGATATGTACATTTCAAAGCAACATGAGTAGAGCAGCTGAAAGGCATCAGTTCATCTGAGCCCAGATACAGATGTGCTGCAATCAAATGAGATGAATTCATTGTGACAACACAACAAATACTAACTACATTGTCAAAAGTGTAACCATAGTACTTTAGTACTAGTGTGTGTAGGGATGTTTGTGTCCTTCAAAGTTTGTCTACAATTATTATTTTGTCTATCCTCTACCTAATGTTGCATTTTTCGTTTGAGCATATACTCTATGAACTGTCTATTCTTGGATTTGCTCTCAGTTTGTGCTAAAATAGTGGCACGTTTTCATCTATTAAATAAAGGTCTATCATGACGTGGTGAAGTTAATAGAATTCAGCCACATATGGACCAAACTTCTGGGTGGTCTCCAGATTTACAGTGTGAACACAAACAACAGACGGACATTCATTCAGATCTCATCAGTTGACAGACAGTGGGCCGTTCTCCAGAGAAGAAGGTGTGACATCGAAAACAGCTCCGCTCTGGGGAAATGTGTCCATGCAGGCTGGTCCAGCGGACAGACAGACCTGCAGTCCCCGGGGGGAAGTTATTTCACGGTTTCTAATTTAGCATGTAACTCATTTTAATTTTTGTATTATTTCAAATGTTTGTGTCATTACAGTGAGTTTGCTGGTGAGTTCTTTGCTGATTGGAGATGTATTTAATGTGTTTTGGACCACTTCTGTTCTGCAGAAGGTAAATTGTCTTTTTGCTTTGGTTTAACTGAACAGTGGAAAGCCTCGGTGGGAATTTAATGGCAAATTTGATCAACAATGAGCTTTAATCAAAATCCAAATATTATATAATAATATAAATATATAAAGTGAAATGTCTGTTTTTCACATCAACCTGGCCTGGTCAGAAGACGCTTGTGGCGTTTAGATTTAGCTTTATTTTCTGATGTCTCTTATGTAGCCTGGAGGGTGTTTAGTGAGTGAAACTGTTCGCTGAGGGTTTAATCCCCACACCTGTCCATCTATTCATCCCGAACTTGGTCATATTGAAGCACCCTGAACTACTGAAGTACCTGGCGTTCATATTAATTTAATGCAGTTCAAACGGCTCCCGGTGAGTGTCAGCTGACGGCTACAGTCTCACATGTAAATATAATGATCATGATCATATGAAACCAGTGCGTCTTCCTGAGTAGGAGCAATACATGAGTAATCAGGGGTTGTGTAAGGTTTCCCACGCTAGATGACTCTCCCAAGGATCCTCCATGTGCCTGGGAACAGTTGTGCTTTTCTGACTAAAATGAGAAAGCAACAATAGAAAAGTATCTGTTGGTTTGTGTTTTAGATGCATGAATATAAGGAGGAGATCAGGAGCTGAGCTGTGTCCCTCCTCATTCTTCAAAATGTGTTATAACAGAGACTTCAGTATACTGTAAACTGTTGTAAAACGTGTTTACAGTGTAAACTCTGACAAACAATCTTGTAGTGTTCACTTAAAATGTTTTTTTCTACAAACAATGTTTGATTTTTATAGTGTCATGGCTTTGTGTTTAACTGATCCGGCTCAGAGTGATTGTTCTCCACTCTTGAACAGCACACTTATTTATGCCTTCCTTTCCCTTTATTGTGCTCTCCATGACTACAAATCAACATAATTCATTGCTGCTGCCTGCAGCGTGTGGTTGGCACATGTGAAGAGTAAACTTGTGGTAATCCAAACACAAAGATCTTGCATAACATTCTGTTCCACGCATCATTTTTCTCATGCCGTCTTTCTCTTTTTAGCAGAATGCTTTTTAAATTAATGTTTGGTCATTTTCATCTGACAGAGGTTATTATTCTTGTTCTTCGTGGTGGTCTCAAGATGTTAGCCATTACAAGTTTTAGTCTATGTAACATTGTCATCGATCACAACAGATTGAGCCTAAATAGTGTGCTGTCATCAAATCAGTCTCTAAATATTCCCCTCAGAAGCCGTGGTCTGACTGTTGCGGTCCAGTGCAGATTCCACTGTATAATACCGAGCCAATTATACTCGATTAACTCTCATTACCTGTGATGATCCCTGTCTCATAATACTCTCTTGTTCATTGTCTCTGGCCTGTGCAGCGGCTCCAGCTCGACTCAATTGATTCAAAACTTCAGCTGCTTTCTTAAAGCAGTCTGGGTGTTTTGTAGTCAGCCTCTTGTAAACACAAACTGACATCAAATGTCTACGCTGATGTGCTGATTTGTAGGCGCATGGGTGAGTGAATGCTTTTCGTATGTGTTGCCCAATGACGAACCATGAATCTTTGACTAGTGATATTTTATTAACCGACACACACGCAGAGTTCACTTACATTTTGCTCTCGACTGTGTGAATGTGCTTCTCTGATCACCCCTCTGGCTCTTACTACACTATACTGTATACTTGACTGTATATCGTGGCGGCAGTGTTTCCAAATCAGTCTGACATGGTGAATGGTTGGATCTGCAACTGATTGTGGTGATTTAGTAGTGATCTGCTGTGCAGGCTTTAGAAGCATATTAGCCCAAATCTTCTTAAAACCTCTGCCAATGCAGGAAACCACATGATGCATGCAGAAATCTGGCACCAAGGAGAAAGATACACAAGCTATTCAGTTTTCCAGGCCCACATTGGCCCCAGATACCTTTTTAAGCACCTCCGTCCACTCTCTGAAAGGGAGAGTGTGTAACATCATTGTTGTACAGCACATACATTGTAACATATCTCGTTATGTGCTTTTCTGGGGATCGACTAACTGATTAGTCACTTAACGTTTCAGTTTAAATTTTATGTGGCTACCTGTTCTTCACACTATATCTTTTACTTTATGTAGAAAACTTCAAATAGACTTTATTTGCACTCAAACTTCTATTGTATTCAACCTTTATTGTAATTATGTTTCAGGTGCTACGTCAGATCATCCCCTCCAACTCCCCACTCCCCCTCAGTCCATTCACATGCCAACACATTGAGCAGAGAGCAGACAGTCCATAGTCACAATAGGGGATCCCTGCGGTGGTGGCAGCTTATAAAAAGGTCTGGATGATTGACTGGAGGCAGATAACACTCCTGACCTTTGGCTGAACTTGTTCAAGCTTCATGCATTGACCCCCCTGGCCAGAGGCCGATGGAGACTCAGATGTTACCAATTTCAATACTGTTGTTTGTCTTTTAGACATTTTTTCCCATCAAATCCTGTTTCTTCTGAAACCAAAGACAAGATTTTAATCTCTTCTATGATTATAAAAACTTGGCAGGTGAGTCGGTGTGTCTGTTCCAGAGCAGTGTCTCGTCATGAAACAGCTGATTGAGGTTCCGCAATACTGACAGTTTTGAGTGGTTCATTGTTCAGTCTCTTGCTTAAGGGCGACTCTAGACTACACAAATCATGCCTCAGCAGTACTGTTTGTTTCTGTTCCCCCTGCTCACGTCATAAAGTTTGTATTACTGAATGACCAGGGTGCACACTGTTGTTTTTGTACTGTTATTTGGAAGCAGAAGCATTTACAGATTAAGCGCTCTTGCCAAATTGAATTAACAAGATTATTGGATGAAGGCCAGAATACGTGTTTACATACGTTCTTGAACCTGGACGTGTAGGATTCAGTCAGGATTATGCAACACACTTAAGACTACATGTAAGAAAGAATGCTTTTGCTACAAAGCAGGCGTGTGGCTTGGGAGCACATGTCTCTGTTTATGTTCACCAGCCCTTGAGTGAACAGCTGTCAAGTCTTTAATAGACTGATAGCACTGTGCCTCAGGGCCCTAAAGTAAGTAGAGTTTTACATCCTGAAGTCACGGAAACCAAACTGTCTCCGACCTTAAATTATTAGTCGTTAATATGGGACAGGGCATCTGAGATAACTGCTGCAATGCAATATATCTGTTTTCATTGGATGGCCCCCAGGGTGGAGGGATTGCAGTAAGCTAGTAAAGACGGGGAGATATAAAAGCACTGATGCAGTCACAGACTTGATCGCTGTTTGACGGAAAGCTCTTGATTTGGCTGTTATGTTGAGTGAATATGCAGTACCACATTTTCATCTGTATCCTTTATCTGTAAAATTGCATTTTTCTTCGCGATAATATTTCACTAAATTGTCTTTTGAGTTGTGTTCCACTGCCAGACATGATTTGACTGTAGAGGAGTCTCCTTTCATCACATTGATGTTTTATCTCTCAGAACATGAAAGCGATGTCTCCTAGGAATTTTCATGCTACAACTTCATTGGGTTTTCTATTTTATAATTAATCAAAGCAAAAAATAGGTTCACACACTACTGCTCTCTCAGGGAAACAGGTTTTCGGCAAAAGCAAAATGTACTTCATTCATACATTTCTGAACCAAAATACTGTAGACATCCTTTCATTTGGGATTCCAAAGTGATAGTGATGACCTCTTTCCATGTGAATCCATGAGGATGACTTTGGTCTTGACCGGAAGAATTTTCAAAGGGAAGGAAATTAAAACAGGGGAAAAAAGACAACCAGCATCGTTTGATTGTTTGTGAAATAATGCAGGCGAAGTTCCACTGAAAACAACAAAGGCGACACATTCCTCTTGACACACTCCAATTGAGTCCCCTCAACCTGACCCTGCGGCATTTTCTTGTCTTCCACAGCATACATGTGTGCTCTGTAAATCACTTGGCCTGTGTTCTGCTTTGAGAAAAGAAAAGAAAATCAGAAACCAAAAGGGAGTGATTTATATTTACTTTTTTTTTTGTTCCGTCATAGGCAGAGCAGACAGACACACTGAGCCAGACAAAAGCCTGCTACAGAGCAGAAGATCCACACACTCTGAACAACAATCCAAATGAGCTTTCCTGCTAAAGTCACCTTCTTATCTAACAAACCTGAACACGCGTGGTTTCCTGCACTGTAGATTGTCGGATGAGCCACCGGACATTAACTGGGGAAAAGTGCACAGCTAACTTTAGTTTGAAGGCCAGATAGCTTGGGTCCAGTTACATTACAGTTCATTTAGCTGACGCTTTTGTCCAAAGCAACTTACAATAAGTGCAAACAATCATGAGGATACGACTCTAAACAGTGAGAATCTTGCAAGTACATCAGCTTCAAATAGGTATAATTAAGGTTTGACAGTTAGGTACTGGTGTGGTCCTCTTCAATACTGCTAACAACACACTGACTGCAATGTGTGTGTGAATGTTGGCACATGTTATTAAGCGCTATAAAGGGGTCGGTAGACTATATGCAGTACATTTACCATTTACCTTGCATGCAAAAGATGCCACCTCAAGATGTAATGTTCCTGTAGAAGAAGCTTCTTGGGGATGTTTTATTAGTTAGCAATGTAATGCTCTCTACCAAGATGCAAAACCCACATGCCAATCAGCCTCCTGATGATAAGGTAACTGAGTGCTCGAGCGTCCGGTCAAATTGTAAAGAACAGTCTAGTATGGCCAGGGCATGTGTGTTACCCTTCCAAACAGCATTTGCTCAAATAAAAACACGTTGCCCAAATGTGTGTTGTCTCAAACTAAGGGTCCCCTCTGGTCCGTCAGGAGTTTCATGTGCACTTCAGCTCAGGATGACACTTATGGGAGCAGCAGATGTACATGAATCAAGGTACTTAGCAGCTCTGCAATCACTGCCAAGCTGAGCATCAAGATAATGAGAAAAACATAATCCCTGCTATTTCCTTGTCATAGCCAGAAGAGTCGAATGTAATTTATGTTAATGCGCATGAACCCCAAAGGACATAATATTAATTGACCTAACCTCTAACCTTTCCACCTGGAGGTTTGTGCCGACCAGAGGCCCATTCAATTACCTTTTCAAATGCATACAGATTGTTATGCAGCTCGTCTTTTCTTTCTCTTCTGAAATTATGAGTGTGAGTATTTTCTGTGTTTCAAAATAAGAGAACTCCTACACTACCCCCTGTATCGTAATTTAACCCCATATGTCATTTTCCAGACGTTTTTCACTTTAATAATAGTAATAGCAAGTCTGTGTTTGTCCTTGCCTCTTTTTTTCTGCACTTGGCTGCACTCTGCCCTCATACTGCAAAGATGGTGACACTGTAATCTCTCCGTGTGAAGGTGGTGTGACACTTTAATCTTCCCATGCACTCATACTCAATGAGAAGGTTAGTGAAAAGCTGACCTAGTTATTAGAGCGACAGCTCTGTAACTCATAGCACACAGGTTTAACCCCTGCAGCAACCAGCATGTTTCCTTTTTAGCAAGAAACAAAAACCTGACTATATTTACTGTATGGCAAGAGACTGTGTATGTTAATGTCAAAGCAGTACAAGGTTAGCCATCTTTAGCAAGACGAGAACTAACATTCATGTGACACATGTTTTGAGGGGCTCCTAAATCAAGGTCATCTACTAAACTGCAGATGGTTTTAAGCTGCAGATATAAAAGTATGTAGGCCACTGAATCTTTACCCAGATCAGAATATGAACAAAACCAGGGAACGCTTTTCTGTAATGTACTAACTCTATATGCATTTACAGTGAAGACCTGGGCATGTTATCCACTCGCATACAAGACTAAAGAATGTTATTATGGAACTTAAGATTTTTAAATGTAATTTTTGTATGAAGAAAAAACAAAAATGTTAACTCGTTGTGGGATCTACAGTCTGCTGTCGTGTAGTTGTACAAATTTAACTTTTTGTTTCACAAACCTTTCGGTGGCAGATCTAGAGTAAGAGTTAATCTCATTGATTACGTTAAACCTCAGTGTCCGAGCCAAAGAAGTTTTTCTGGCAAAGTAACTTCTGCCTGAAGCCCAGTGGAAAAGGCAAGAGGTAAGCCAGGAGGAAGATAATTACCATGAATTATCCTACTGCTGTGGCTGCTAACTGAAAAAATGCAGTCAAACAACATCTTCTGTCTGCTAACTAGTCTGTTAGACTTCCTCAGGTTACTAGCCTATAGATGATTAGCTTAGCATGAAGACTGGAAGTGGTAGAAATATCTAGCCTGGCTCTCTCCAAAGCCCCCTGTAAAAACACAAATACGCGTTGTTCCTCATGATTTAAACAAACTTGATACAACATGTTTATCACTGAGCTTTACGTGCGTGGAGGCTTCCCTTTGAGCAGTCTCCTCTTTGCCATTGAAGTGTGCCACTTAGATGTTTTAATTCAACAAATAATATTTTGTCTTCCTCCAAAGCAGGTCCATAAACTGTAATCATAGAATATGGCTTTACTGGACCATATTTTTGTACTGTTCAGCAGACTTTTAGGCCTCACACTCGTGACTTTTGTGCTGTCAACACACCAAACACTTGGTGCCGGGTTCAGTAGAGAATAGTCCCGTTGAATAGCTAAATGTCACTATACAGGGGGAATCTGTGCTACTTTCTTTTCTCTGTTTGTCCATCTTTATCTGCTTCTCTTTCTGTCTGAGTCCCGAGTACCAAACTCGACACTTCACTGTGTGCCCCCCCAGCAGCAGAAATGAGGCCTACTGTCGGCCTGCTCGCTGACACACAGCAGTCCATTTCTTTTGTAACGGGTCCAGGCTCCGCGACAAGCCAAGAAGCTGACAGACACATAACACACACCCAACCCAGACACTCTACATCTCCTCACTTTTTTTTCCCCACAGCTGTGCAAATAAATGTAAAAGAAACTCAGGAAATTTAATCGTTTAATTGTTTTGGCTTCCAAAGCAACAGACCAAAGGGGACCCCCTTTTTCATGACAAAATGTTTGTGAGAATAAATGGATTTAAGTAGGTCTGGTCCTAAAAGTCCTGCAACAGCCAATATTTGGGAATGCGAGAAAGTTATTTCACTGTTGCTGCTTATGTTTGCACTTGAAATGTTTTGTGTGTTTTTCTTATGGGACTTCAGTGCATTAATGAGATGTCCTCGCATAAATAAATGTGAAATGTCAACACTTTAGTTGGAGGCTGAACGCAAAAGAACAGCAATGTGGGTTAAATTAGTTTCATAAGCTTTGCTGCGACTGAAACGTTTTTGGAAGCTGCACATATCTTCTGCCATGACTTAAATGTTTTGCATCAAACGAGAAGCATTTTATGTGTGTTTTGCTATATTTGTCCAAGAAAAGCGCACATGCCTGAAGATGTACAGTATAGTCATGCAAATACATGCCAACAGGCAGCTTCTCCTCCTCAGAGGGTCTGAGTAACTATTACCCAATAAATCCCCTGTCACAACACATTAGCCGGCCAGAGCCATTTGGTCAGGATGATTGCGGCTTATGTCAAGCTTGTTAGTGGTTAGCGCTGTTAACTAGAGAGGGACTTGATATACGGCCGCAGCTCTTTGTGCACCTCTCCATACCATTCGCAGGATTTACCGTGAAGAAAAGACGTGAAAGGAGTGTTGGTAAAGGGATTTTGGGCCTGTTTCGTGGTTTCCAAGGAGAGCTTGTGTGTCTAGACTTCAGATTCAGAGACTGATTTGATTATTTGATGATCAGTTTTTTTTGTTGCGGTTGTTATATTTCGCTAACTCGCTCCCTTTTGCTTCTCTCTGTAGGCTGTGACGGGAAGATGCTTTGGTGACAAGGACTTCAGAGGAGGTCTGGAGAACGGGATACTGCTATGCGAGTAAGTTTGACGATAGTTTAATTTGTATCTGACTGTCTTTAGTAAATATATTTTAGCTGTCTCTTTGGCTTTTACCGTCGTCACTCTTATTTTCTTCCTGAAGAAGATGCTTTCTTACTGCTGTCTGAGTGACTGTGAAATATGGGTTCTTTTAATTTGACTTTGTTTTAAATGTATTTTAAGCATTGACGTGATATGTTGTTTTCCATGGTGACAGTAAAGAAGGCTTCAGTCCTGAGAGTAGAAGTATGAAGGGTCGTAACCACAATTTTCACAAATAGGTCAAGCAAGTGCTCATAAATGTTTCTTCTTGCATTCTTCTTTTATTAAATGTCCAGTTTTTTTTTTATCATTTATATAGTTGTGTGCTCTGCCTTCCTCAGCATCTGTTTGTTTAAGAATAATAATGCCCTGACGGATATTATATCAACCTAGAATAAGCACATATGATTCTGAATGAATAAGAAGAACATCAGGTTTTTCTTGAAGTGCACTCATTTGTTGCAACACTCTGGTCCAGTGATCAGAGAGACTGATGTCCTTTTAAATGTTCCTCTCGTGAGATACAGTGAACTCTTTTCTGCCCACTCATAATGAGGCGAGGTGCTAAAATGAGACTGAAAACACACACAGACACTTCTTTCACATTCCTTTCTGCTAAGTTGAGTTACACAACCCAATGTTTACACCCTATATTGTGAATACAGACATCATATCCAATTTAAAAGCCTCCCCACTGGTTTGGGAATTTCTGGAATATCATGAAACATTAAAAAGATACTTTAAGTCCTGAGAATCAGGCCATGCTAAAGCTTTCTAAATGTGTGAGTCACACAATGAAATAATGAAAACACACAGATGATTTTAGATTTTAAAAGTCATGGAAATGATTCTAGTTACAATCACCAACTAGTGGTGAAAGAATTATTTGTTTAATAGATTAGTCAGTCATCATACAATTAATTGTTAACTATTATATAATTAATCATTTAAAACATTTGTTGGTTCCAGCTTGCCCAATTTGAAACTCTGCTACTTTTTTTTTTTGTTTTATATGATTGGAAATGTAATATCTTTGGGTTTTGTCTGTGTGATTTAATCTTCAGCCTGACATTCCGTCGTGTGCAAGCGTTAACTGATGTACTGTACGGATGCTCAACGATCATGCAGGGAGAAATCCATCTTAGAAGAAGAAGATTGGTGGTGGGGGGGGAATAAACAAAAAAGAAAGCAGACTGTAACATTATTCTTATTCCAGTTAATCTTTCAAGAGTGGAAATATTGCCTTTACTGTTGCCATTGCCCACTCTCCCCACCTACACATATTGTATGTAGAACTGAGAACTACCTTCTCTTGGGTTTGTTGAAAGTTATTCTGGGAAACATACAGTGCAGCAGGAAGTCTCTAAGCGAAGCTGAAGTAGATGAGGCAAGCTGAAGAAAAAGAGTTCACAAAAGAGGTAAATTACAGCAGTTCATTGCAAAATACCTGCTGGAATGCCATCAATATCACAGGGCCGCTGATATCTAATACAGTAAGAGTATCAAAGGGTGGGTTTTACGTTTGCACGGCAGAATCATTACAGTGCTTCCTCTGATGAAAACTCACAAAAGAAAGAAACTGGAGACAAAGAGAGGAAGAGGAAGAGGGGGGAACTCTGAAACTGTGGCCTGCTCATGACTGACATGCTGGCTGAGTTTGCAGAAATATACTGTAACTTTCTATAAAAAAAAAACAAAAAAAAAACATTCCTTCTTGTGTATTTGCAATGAGAGATGACAGCAGAAGGACATACCTCTTCACATGTGTAGTTCACTATGATATGAAGTGTACTGGAACTATTTAACTGCTCCCAGTGGGTGGAAGGAGACGCACCGATTCTCCACTCTGATTTAGGATCTGTGTCGTTATAAACCATCCAGGCGCCACTGTGGGACCCTCAAAAATGTTTCTTTCTCCCTTTTTTGTCCCCCCTCTTTCCTCTAAAGACACACACACAGCTTCACACACTCTTTATCTCTTGCCTGCAGTAACTTCAATATGCATGAGCTGGGTTGAACTTACTTTGCCGAGCATCATTTAGAATATTCATCACAACTTGTCATGAAAACAAATTCTAAAGGCTTGACTATGCTTTTTGTTTTTATTATTAAATCCACCTTGTGATGTCTTTCTCCCTGTGTGTCTTTTGTTAGGTTGCTGAGCTCTATTAAACCCGGCCTGGTGAAGAAAATTAACAGACTTCCAACACCCATAGCTGGCCTGGTGAGTCCTCTACCCGCACTCAACCTGACAGCATTTCCACCAAGACACTCCTTTGTGCTGTACCGTATGCGTGTGCAGCTTTCCAAAGCAGAAAGGTGAACGAAAGGTTACCAACCCTGTCATACTGCAGGCGCCTCATATAAATTACGTCACCATATAACTTCATTGTTGGTGTATGTCTGTTCAGGTTATATATGTTTTGGACTGTGAAATTCTGGCAGTTTGCCCGATTTATTTTTCGTCGTAGTGATAAATATCTATCCAACCTGCTCCATATGGACTGAGTGGCTAGGATGTGAAAAATAATAATAGTTGTAATACAGACATACACTGACAGTAATTATGTGACATGCATTATACAGTAGCAGGTGGGTCAACTACGTTAGATTACAAATACCTGCAGCTAAAGGATCTCACAGACAATGCGTCCATCAGCAGCCGTGTGTGACTTATTGTACAGTAAGATGGTTTTGCAGTGACACAGATCATCTGTAAAATCCTTTTCTGTAAAAAACAAAAACTGTTCATCATATCATAGAATATTTGCAGGAGCATATGTGCCAATATCATTTACTATATTTCCACTGACTATACGAAGTTTGTTTAATTTGCTAAAACCATCAGAAAGTATTTTTTTCATATGAGCAGGAAGAAATTGCTTCCAGATCCTAACACCTTAACTGAATAATGTACGTTGTTGTCGGTGGTTTTATTGAAAAATCTTGAGTTTGCCTGCTTTGAATGAGAGCCTTTGAATTTCAGTAGACCTGAACACTGATACATTTCAGAGTAGAGTACAGTGCAATACAGTGGAGCCCTTTCATGACAACTTAAGACCTTGATCTGGATAAAGTGACCTTTCAGGACCAGGACCGGCACGTAAACGGCTACACTGAAAGTCTATCGCTAAATGTACTTCTATCTCTCGGTCCTTGTTAACTTACAGTAGCTCTCAGTTGTATTCCTAACTGCTGTCTGAAAGACTGTTTATGTAAAAAGATTGTGGGTATTTTGTTGATGATCTTATGAAGTGAACATGTTACAGTACAAAAATTAAACATTAAGAATCAAGCTTTGTATTTAGGATTGGAAACCCTGTATCTGCGAGGGCTGGATAGGTCTGTGTAGCAGCACTAAATGATTACTTGGCCACATACTGAGATTTCTTTCCTCTAACAATCCACTTTCAACTTGTTTTTAAAGCAAATATTTGTCGTTCATCCCGCTTCCCATTTAAAAAAATAAATAAATAAATAAATGTAAATAAAAAAATCAATATCTCTAATAATACTATCTCTAAATATGTTCGTTGAGATGATGTGAAGACGGCACCGACGTCATTAAACGTTAACTGTGACCATATCAACGAGCAATACTGTTACCAGAAATGTAGTTTAAAAATATATTTTTTATTTTCCAATACAGCATCTTTTGTGTGCTGTGCTGCACGCACCATATCAGGACGACAGCGACAGAAACAAAGTGATATTTTTGCTAGACTAGATTGACTGACTTAAAACCAAAATGTCAACAGTTTTCATTGACTAAATCTATATTGCATTACTTACGGTTTTCTTTGACTAAGATAAGACTAAGATGACCAGACTTCTGGTCAACTAAAACGTGACTAAAGAAAAACAGGATGAGGTTGACTAAATATGATAAAAACTAACAAAAAAAGGACATTTGACACAGGTCTAAAAAAAAATAGCTGACAAAATTAACACTATGGAAAATGAGGCTTTATCATTTATATCAACTACAGGCCCTGATTCAATAAATGAAACTGCACTGACAGGATGTTTTCTTTCCTTCATGACATGATGGAGGTTGAATTCAAGATTGCGTTCATTAGCTGTGATTAGCAGTCGCTGACGGTGGTATGTACAGTAAGTGTAAGGGCAGCTGGGTATTATTTGAATCACAGCATGACAGAACAGAACAGGAAGTCTGAGTTGGGCTGAAATGGCTTTTCTTATCTCATAGCGTCACTAATGGCTGCCAATGAGCCTTCTCTGGCTTTTTACAAGTGGCGGATAATTACACAGCCACATTCTTTACAGGCTTTTTTTTTTTTTCCCACCTTGCAATCACTGCTAGAATAACAGTTGATTATCTTGTTAGGGCTTTTAAACTCCAGAGCTAAGGGTTGTCATCTGTGCTTGAACATAAATATTTAGTTTCTGTTGCACCTTTTGTTTTTGTTTGCTTTTTATGTTATTTTTGTTCTTCTGGTACCATCTTGCATTCTTTACTTTGCTTTATCTAACTTTCCTCTATTTGTAGCCTAATGGACTCTTATCAGTTCATCTGCGCTGGTTGACAGCAACGTCTTTTTAGTGGTTTCAAGGCTTTTAAAGGGCTGCTGTAGATCCATCAGGCTGCAGTGGCACATTTCTAAGGATCAACAAAATGCTGTGAAAACTATTGACATTCACAAGGCATTTAGTGGAGTGATAAGTTGCCAAATTTTAATTGTAATAACATCATTAAAAGCAGCCAAAAACAAATAAGAATGTTTGACTGGCAGACTGTAGACAACATGTTTACAGTAGTAGTTTGAGGGCAACATACAAAAGGGAAAAGAAAAATCACACCGGCTGGTTTTATCCAGGCCAAACAAAATGACACTCTATACCTTGAAAGTTTCATAATTCTGTCTCTTAGCTTCCTGTGGCTTTGCAGGGATTTGTCTTCCTCTTGGCTGTGATTAAAGAGGCGAGAAACACATAAACAAGGGGTCTGCTGTTATCTTGACCATCGTAATAAAACACAGGCTACTCCCCCTTCCTCTTCCTGTTTGGGGGCTAATGGGAAAATGAGTCTCTGAGGAGGTTTGGCTGTTTCGTAATTAGAGCAGCTACCTCGGTGCTTTGGTAGCTCGGCCTTGTGTGGCTCAGTGTTCATCTGAACAGGTTGGTTGTTGCGTGCTCTGTTCCCAACCGTCTCTGGGTCGACTGGTATGCTCATGTTTTACGGTATGTAAACAGACACGCAGTGGAGATCGCCCTTCAAGTTGAATGGTAGTAATTCACATGTTTAAAAATGTGTTGTTGAATCAAGTTTAGGGAAACCGTGACGTGCATGTAAAAAAACAACAACATTCAAACCGTTGCGTAAAACCCTTGTAATTCCATCCTTGGGGATTTTCAGTTTTCATATTCATTTGAGGGATTGTATGCGTCATTAGTATCTTGAGATAATTCAGCTACCCTTGGTGCCGTGAGAGCTTTCCAAAGTAGTCAGTCATTTTTCTTACCATCAGAAATCTTGAAACAACATGAGTGTGTGTACTATAGTCTGTCCCGATACTGGATTTTTTTAGGTTAATACTACAATCCTTTTTTTTTTGTTTTTTCACATGTAACGACACATCGCTTGAAAGTACATTTTAAAAATAAGCACATTACTTAAACATTTTTCACAAGGATCTCCTAATTATAAATTTTTTAAAGAGTTGTGACTACGACATGCAGGACATTTTGCAGTTGAAAAATGTACTTAAGAGCAACACTGTTTCCAATTCAACTCAAACTAATTTTGTATTTCTGCGCTGCAATTCTTTATTACATATCGACTAACATCCATACTGATATAACGGCAGTGAGTTAATATTGCCTGATACACTGGTGGAATTGAGTGAGAATGCATAGAAAAGCATATTAACACAAATATTACTTGTCTATGTGTGTGTTGGTGAATCTATAGAATTTCACAACAATACATGCAGCACATACAGCAGGTGTCTTCTCAATAGGCCAGTACATTAAGAACACAGAGCAGCGTGCTGGGGCTTTACCCTTCACGCTACTCTTGTCTTATTTTTGGGTGTTATCCTTGGAAGGGAGAAAAAAAATAAAATCCATAACATACTGTATCTTACTGACACCCAAGTGGCTTTCTTTCCTTATCCTGGGCAATTTTCTCTGGATTCTGTCAAGGTCTAAAATCAGGGCGCGGGCACTGATCCTCTTCCCTGAGAAACCTTGGTGGTCTAATCGTGGTAGTCAGATATTGATTACAATGAGGGTTGTGTTTAAAGAAACCCAAGCTCTTTCTTTTTCACACACACTCTTACACATGTAGGTAGGGTGTACACACACACACACACACACACACACACACACACACACACACAC
>CALSCE010010666.1:6405132-6430378 GCA_943593645.1 Bovichtus variegatus
CTCTCTCTCTCTCTCTCTCTCTCTCTCTCTCTCTCTCTCTCTCCCCCTCCCCTGTCTCCCTCTCTCTGTGATGCTGCTGTGCACTGTACAAGTAAATGTGTCGAGCTGCAGAGCTGGCCTGCTAGCTCATTTAGCTGACTACACAGAGGGACTCTCGGCCACATTAGCAGCCATAGGAAACAGCCCACAAACTCCCAGCAGCTAAAGGCTTTAGCCAGGACCTGCTGCCACACTATGGATCTGCCCTGCAGACTCAGACTGAGGACTGGGATTTGATAGCAACTGTCTCTGCAGCACATCACATATTAAGAGGTGAAGGAACTGCAGCAAGAAGAATTTGCTGATTTGCTGATGAAGGTGTTGTTTGGCAGATTGGATGTTGAGGTAAAACGAGGGCACTGCATGTATAGGTGGAATATCGCTGGAGTCACAAGATGTTCGTTTAGCAGCGCAGGTGTGAACAAGAAGGGCTGATTGTTCATGTGTGCAATGTGATGACTAGTTTAGAGAATCTGTGTACACAGGTCTGTGGATTGTGACTTGCATGCGCTTGTGTGTTTGTGTTTACATCGTGCATTTTTGGGGTTCATTTATTTCCTTGTGTTTGCATCACTTAAGTGTGTGTGCATATGAAACAAAGACGTGACGAAACCTCTGTCAGGTTTGTTCACATCTGCAAGTTCAGACTGTTGCTGAAACTGAAGAGGCGAAGAGTGTCTGACATTTGTGCATTACTTCACTGTCAGGCCTGTCTTAAATGTACTGTCAGTCAAAACTCCACTGACAGGTTTTCTCTGAACTACTGTAGCCTTGTGTTTGTAGTTGTTTGTTATAGGTTTAGTGTTGCATGTCTAAATCATATATCCCCATTCAGTTAGTGCAATTGGGATCAATATAGATCAGTTTAAAGCATACTAGTCTGCAACTGCAATACATTTGGTGCTGACCCACTTCCAATGGGAGCTGGCACAGATATTATCATTACACTGGTGATGACACAGAAGCAGTAAACTCTGCTGCTTATGGTGCTAAAGTGTGCAGATAATGAAGCATAACTACAGCAGGTTCATCGTTGCTTTAGCACAGTTCTTGTAGATTAGTGGTATTCTGTGTTGTGGGGAGATGAAATATTATGTGCATGTAATTCACATAAAGACGAATGCCAAAACTGCAAGTCTTTTACCAGTAGTTTTGATCTACATTTGACAAGAGTTCTGGTTCGATCCCTTGTGAACTGGCTGTAGTGTTGCATCTTAGTAAGTAAGGATGGCTCGGTACCGCTGTTATCTGTCTATAACGATACCAGTCATATATGGTCTTTTTCCCTCTTAAACAACTAAGCTGTTAATAATTCATTTGTATACATCTTGCTCAAACTGTGAAACAAATATTCTAGTCCCTTAAAGGAAGAAATACGTAGCTCGCAACATGACTCGGTTGTGTAATACTGCTGCTTAGAGTTGCACAATATATATATATATATATACAGTATATTTTTTTTTCTTATCGTCGTAATCACGGCAAAAACACATGGCAAAAGACAGCAATAGTGCACTCAGGCTTTTTTTTTTTTTTTGCCTCATCCCTATTAGTAAGGCTAATTCTTTACTTTGGCTAAAAAGATGAATTTCCTCTAAGGAATCAGCAGAGAATCACACAGAAAAGACTTTGTGCTTCTTCTGAACAGCAGGCAAGTTCATTTACTCTTCCTCCAAGTGTGTTTGAACGGCGGCAGAGTGTGTTTACACTGACAGTATGACTGAAATAAACACATTAAGCCATGCTGAGTTTCCTTATCAAAGCAATCCCTGTGGAGTGCCGGTTGACATGGACACAGTAAATATAGCTGGGTGCTAAAGGTGCAGCTCTGTGTGATCTCCCTGTGGCCACAGCCAATCTGTACATTCTGCATTTTAGCCTTTTAGCTGACTCCAGAGGGAGTTACAGTGAATGCAGCAAGCTTCACTTTCTCAGTTGGCATTACTTTAGGATGTTAGCTTACAAGCTAGAGTCAGAGCAGAGGTACTACACCCTCCTTCAGATCTGATTTTACAGGGTTACTGTGTTGGAAGGAGATGAGATTGACCTGGTAATTTATGCACCCAGGGCTAACAGGCAAATATAAGCCCCTTAAGGGCTGCTGTATTGTAGCAGGAGAGGTGCCTGTGACTGGTTTCAGGGTCAGAACAATGGCTCAGTCTTGTCGTGTTTGTTCAGGACACATTAGCTAACATGTAACTTCTTTGGAGGTGGCGGAAATTGTAATGACCAGAAAACCAGCTTGTATTACTTTGTGGGGAGAAAAGTAAAAGGAACAGAGTGGAGATTGGTTTCAAACTTTTGCTTTTAATATAACCATGAGCTGACAAAGTATTATTCTCTTTTACTCACACTCTAGTGAAATGTTTTATATGTTGGCCTGCATTGCTACATGTACATACTGTATTTCCACTTAGTGGAATTGAACAATTTTCTTTAGAGAAACAATATACTGTATGAAATACAATATAGCCTCATGTTCTGTAATCTTATCATTGGTTTGGAACAACCAACTCAGGCTTCAAACTAATTTGCTCAATGCACCTTGAATGTCATGTTTTGTCAGGACAGTCTAGGGACAGTAAGTCTGGATCCAATGTAGCATTATGAAGACTTTTGACTGCAGTGAGGAATTCATATTTTAGATTGCACTCAGGATCACTGGAGGACGTGTGATGCTGTTGTTTTAGCAACAAGCCTAAAAGTTCTCTCTCTCTGTTAGTGTTTCATGAAAAGATAACATCTAAAGGGTCATAACTTAAGCAGTATAGCGTGTGTGATGTTTTATGAATTATTTCTTTAATGAATCTGACCAAGAAAGTGTAATAAGAATGAAGATGGTGCCGACAAATGAAACCTTTGATTGGAACAGTTTAACTATGTACATATCTGTTTTCACTTGGCACTGAGATGCACTGTTGTCCTTTTTATTTTCTTAAAGAATCAAGTGTCATCTCATCACGATGTCTGACTGTATTTTTTCTTTACTTTTAGGTTCTAATCACCATCTACTGGCTGGGTCGTGCTACCAACGGCTGTACCTCCTACAACGGTCCCACGCTGGACCTGAAAGAGTTTGAGGGCCTGCTGTCACAGATGCGAAAGGTTTGCTCCGTCGTGTTTAGTAACGTCTAGGCCTAAAAATATCGTGAAAATCTAAATCTAAGGTACAGGGATCATTTAGTCAGCTGTTGCTGCTGCTGTTGTTTTACAAATCTCCTAGCAACCACAGCTGGTATAAGGGGTGGAGAGAGGCTGTCCTGCAGAAAATCACAGATTTGATCCCTGCAGTAACCAAATGTCCTGACAAAAACACAACAAATTATACTAGACCACATATTTAGGATGCACTGAATGAGTATGTGTTTGTGAACTGCACACAGACTTCTCAGAAATTCTCTCCGGCAGTGTATTACACCCCCCACCCGAAGTCCAGGGGTGACCTCTCTCAAACTGGGCTCTTGTGTCAATCATCTTGATCTGGTTCTACCTCTGTATTGACACAAAAGAAACAGAGAAAAGTTAGCCTTAGCAAGCCCCCAAGACACGCATTCAGACACACGATGACAACCACTCATAACCATGATGTCACCCCCATGCGATTTATTCCACAATGTGACGTCCCTTTGCTGGTAAAACTGAGAAATCTCTGCCAACTCGGCAGAATAACTTACCCAGATGTTCACACGTTGCTACTGACCAAAACAAAGAGACGTTTCTATGAAACAAAAAAGACATTTATAATAAAATGAATTTTGAAAATCAAGGAAAACACATCAGGTGCACACATTATAAATTAAATTGGCTCTTTCCAGTTCACTTCTAATGCTTGTGAAATGGAAACGGAACCTTTAAAAAAAAAGTATGATTGTAATGCAAGAAGCAGGTGATTGTGTGATCAGCTGCACTTTTATCTGCGCTATTACTGTTAGCAACTCAGGGTAAATGTGTCAGTTAAAGCGTCAGTTCACCCAAATTAGGATAAAATAAACCACGTCACTTACCCCACGTGGTATCTAGCCATCCGATGGTCTTATTTGTCATGGTTTTGGAATATTCCTCTTTTAGATTTGTCCAAACCTGACCTGATAAAGCCAAAACTATTTGCTTTTTTCATTTGAGTGAACAAACCTTTTAAGCTTTAAATGCAATCTTTAGGTTTTAGGTTTAGGCAACAATTTGGGTAAAGGTAGGTTATTAATTCTGGCAGTGGTAAGATAAAAACAAAAAAACTGACCTGAAATTGAACTTTGGTCACTGGCTTTTAAGGTAAATGTTTACACCCATCCACGCATCTGAGCAAAGCACCTTTACTGTACAATGTCAGTGTTTCATGAAGTTGAATGTATGTTGCACAAAGAGATAAGTGAGACAGAAATTCTGGGCAGTGGAGCCGCCATAATATCGAGTCTGTCAGAGGTTTGGGAGTTGCCTAACAGACGGTCCAGGGGTCAGGAACAGGAAGTCTTTTGGTAGACAGGAAAGGCCTTTCCCCACCTTCCATCAGCTGCATAGACATGTTTCAAGTGTAGACAGACAAAGGGAGGGGTATCTTAGGTGAAGAGAGAGTGATAGAGAGGTATTTGAGCAGAAGCAAAGATGAGAAAATGTAGAGAGGAAGGAGGAAAAGAGGAAGGGGAAACAAAGTGGATCTAGGACTTACAGTGAGATGTTTGTGGGGGGACAGGACACAAACAAATTCTTCAGAAATGGTTTGACCAGACAAGTTTCCTTGATGGACTTTGCACAACATGTTATTTATCTTTCCTTTTGTATTTATTTGACGGTAATTTGTACATTCGGTATAACCTGGGCATGTGTTTTTAAATGCTCAGGAGGCGGAGGAGGCAGAGAGCCCTATACGCAGCATCCGGGACAGTGGCTACATCGACTGCTGGGACTCTGAGCGCAGCGACTCTCTCTCCCCGCCACGCCACGGCCGTGAGGACTCCTTCGACAGTCTGGACTCCTTCGGCTCACGCTCACGACAGACCCCGTCGCCGGACGTTCTGGTCCCCCGCGGCAGCAGCGATGGTAGGAAAAAACCTACTCTTTACACACGTTATACTCTTCATATTCACATCGAACACTAGTTTGAATTGATGGTAAAGAATGATCTTGTGTTTAGACCACCCTTCAAATTACAGGTTGCAGGTTAAATCAATAGCCACTGTGCCATTTTAGCCACCACATATGTCTTGTGGAAGGGAAATAATGGAGTTTTGGCTGTTTTATCAGATATAGTATATAGATAAATGAGGCACATTGTCCTTGTTGTGCTACTGTAATAAAGCCTGTTGTTCTCCTCCCTGGGTTTTTGCAGGACAACGCCCAGTGCTAGTCAAAGGCTATTTGAGATAATAAAAGGAATGATCTCAGTGCGATGCCCGTTGTGAAGGCCATTGTTTCATTTTAGTTACAGCTATATGTCTGGTGAAAGAGAAGAAATTCCGTACAAGAGCTGCTGTTTTTGTTCTGGTCAAAATGTGCATGTCGACAGTCTGTTATCATTGTACAAATCCAGGAAAAAAGGCTACATGCACGCCACAAGTCTTCATATTCCTTTCTGAAAAGCTGCTCGCATACATCCTCAGGCATAGCTACAATAACTTTCACATCGGTTTTTGTTTCAAACACATTTCAGTTATGTAATGTTGACTTAGGCTCCACCAACATGACAGTTGTGTCAGGTGACGTAAAAGAGAAGAAATTCGGTGTATTTGCCCTCAGGAAAACACTGAAAAATTCTGATGTAGTTGATGAAAATAAAAGTGGCAAGAAGGGTTTGATTTGTTGTTCACACATCAGATCTATGTCCTTTTGAGAGGAAATAAATCTAGAGGCTTGTTGTTTGAACACTGAGACACTGAACTCTGTCAGTGGTCGCTCTGATTAAGAGCATCAGATAGATATGAATGTTGGTAGTTGTGATTAGAGGAACTGATATTAAGATGTTGTTTTACTCTGTGGAGCTAACTGCCCCCCACACCTCCTCTTTGCTTCCTTTAATTACATTTTTTAAGGCAAATAACAGTATAAAGAAATCCTCCCCTGTAGACAAAATCTTTTCTCTTCATTTTCTTCTCGGATTCTTAATTTCTCCTTTTAAAAAGATGTTGCCGTAATTCCGTTTTATTCTACTGTCATTTGTATCTATTTCTGCATCAGTGTGCGTTTATCTATTTGTGCACAGTATGTATGTGAGTGAATAGGAGCCTCGGCCATCGTGCGTGTCCAAAGCGCGCAGTCTCGCAGTGTTTATGGCACCATTCTTCTCTCCACTTTCTGTCTTTGTTAAGCACTTTGGTCCAAAACCTGTTTGCTTTTTAAAGTGCTATATAAATTAAATAAACTTGAAACTCGAAACAGTCGGTGAGGCTTTCAAGCTCTGCCACTGACATCCTCTGTGCTTGAGTGTTTGGGCCTGTTGTCCTGGACTACAGTTGTTTGATAACTCTCTTGAAGTGTGAAATGAGATGAGTGACCGCATTAGCGCCAGAGGAAGAGATGAATCATCCTGAAAATGTGAGACAAAAAAAGAGAAAGAGGTGTGTTTTTATGAATGATGGCTCGAAGTGGTTTCTGATCCGACACTTGACTGATTTGTCCGCAACGACAAAACTTCCAGCTTTCAGTGTGAGGACAAAGGACGGAATTTACACCTTCAAAATAGTGAAGCTAATAGTTGAAACTTGGTAGACTAACTCATCTCATGAAGTGAACGAAGTGTGAATTCCTGGGTTAAAAAATATCTTGGCGATTAGAAGCTGTGCAGAAGTTTTACTTCACAAGGTAATTAAAGTATGATGGATTTTACCTTCTTTTTACCCTCTGTTTCAGTCTATTTTGACTGACTGTTGTCATATAAACAAGCTCCTGTGCTGCGCATCTGATGCACTCAGCCAGCTACTTTAATAAAAGTTGTATGAAGTACAGTTGGGTATTTCTCACTTTGATTTCTACACCTTCTTCTCTAGTTTTACCTCAATCCAAAGACTACTAGTGTTAGAACACAAACCTGTGGAAAGTACACTAAAGAATAACCAATACTAAAACAGAAAAGACATAAAGATCTGACTGTAGGTGTGTAATCTTTATATATTTAGTTGTTTATTTGTCTATAATACGTTTTTGTTTAGATAACCGTATGTAATTGAATGCATCCAAAATGGTAGCATCACAATTTAACATAAGTTTTTCCAAGACGAGCATGAACTGCAAACAGCTGCCAATTTGTTTTGTGATGAAGTCAGAAATGGAGTCAAAAATAGAGTTTGGCTGCCTTTAAAATGCCGAGCCGACCATATGCTGTCATTGAAAGCTGTTCATTGCGGCACTTTATTTGAATTTGTCCCTTTTTTAAAATTTTAATGACGGCCCATAAAAAGTTACAGAAGTCGGTACAAAGCTTAATGTACGTTTCATCTCTGAACTGCATGTGGGGAAAACACAGAGTGAGGCCAAGCATCCTGTCTGACTGTGTTTGTTTGGAGGGAAGTACAAAGGAAACTGCCTGTCTCCAAAGTCTACGCTGCTATCACCAACAGTCAAACTAACTAAAAACCTTGCTGCATGTTGATGTTTTCTCCTCAGAAATAAGGGTGGAAAATCCACTCTCAATATATACTAATGTAGATACTTAATGGGAAACACTGGATTAAGTAATGGAAAATGAGCACCGTGCGAGTTTTCCTTTTTTATCAAGCAGCAAAAAAAGTTGTAGCATGACATGCTTGAGGTAATGGTAATATGCGATGCTGAAACGATATATCGTGCAGCCCTGTGAGAAATTCATTGCAGCAATGAGAGACAAAGTTTTCTTCTCAATAGACCAGAATGCAAAGCTGCCATAAGCCTCTAGCTTTTATACTACTACTATACCAGCATTACCACAATCAATGTGTCCACCAACATGTGTAACCCACAGCTGATTAGTCACATTGTCAAGCTGCTCGTACGCCCACCTCTTATGCAAAGTGACATAATCTCTCATTCTAGAAAAGTCAACAAAAATGTTCACTAATTTCTATTTTTTTTTTTTTTTTTTAAATAAGGAGGAGGCATGCTCGAGAAGTGGCCTTTAAAAAAAAAAAAAAAAAACATGACAGCACATTTTCACAGTGACTCCTGAAATGCTTCGAACACTACAGATTATCTGAAGTTGGAATTTCCTTTAAATCTTTTTAATTTATTGCTGTCAGACGCACTTTGTGCTTCAGTCATGCATGGGAGGATAGAGAGGTTAGTAAGTCGAGGTCTATATTTGTAAGCCCATGCTGTTATTGAGGATTTCATACTATCAGTGTTCAGATCAGACCCAGGAGGCACAAACTAGAGAAGTGAGAACAGGATAACAATGCAGTAATCACCCCATCATGGGGAGCTTTGAGTACACTCAGAACAAGAGCATCCATTTATTAACATGCACACAAACTCTGCCCAGCCAGGTTTTTCCTGCTCTGACCTTTTTAGACAAAGCCCTTTCACTATTCAGCTCTGTAAAGTGACTTCACCCTGAGAGTAATTGGGGGACAGGGAGAAGGGTTTAATTCAATCTGTGAATGAGAATCCATATTGCAGATGCTCTTTTGTTTTGGGCGTTGTTGGTAGATGGATACAGTGTTGATAAATGAGACACTTTGTGCTTCTGGTGCTCTTGTAGTAAAGCCTGTCCTCTGCTATTTCTATTTTTGCAGGGAAACACCCATTGCTAGTCAAAGGCTGTTTGAAATAATAAGCTGAGTTATGTCATTGAGATCGTTTTCAGGGTTTCTTTGCCCTGAAGTCCAGCCCACAAGTTTTCTAAAATAACAGTCTGTAAAATGTTTTCATACTACTGCTGTCACATCACATGGCTCCATGGCCAGATGAGTTAGATCACTTATATCTGTTCACGACTCACATCCAATGTCGATGTGAATTGACAGCAAGGTTGAAAATGCACCCGCACAGAATAATATTGAACACATTTAAGTTGTGTTTCTTGCAGTTTAAAGTGAATTGAACAACTCGTCTATTGAGTTTTCTTTCAGTTGCATTGTCTTATTGTCCTTTGTGCTACTACTCTCTCAGTCCAGCTGCCATGTGCAACAAACAATGATGAGGTGTGTATTGACAAAGGTCGGGGTTTGATAGCATATTATCAAATCCTGTATCAACGCCGAATCGATTCTAATCCAAATTCTTTTATGTTTGATTTTAATTGCCGCACGTGATATTCAATGCTGGCTGGGAAACGCGTTTCCTACGTGTTTTCAACATTGTTGTTTACTAATGATAAGAGTGAGGAGCGTAAAAAATCTAACTTATCAGGGAACCAGATTCTAAATGGACCCGGCTATCAGAAACAAATCTTCTGCTGACTCAGTCTGGATACTTTCCCATCTCATCAAGATCACTCGGTATTTAAAACTCCTTCCAGACTTTTGCTGTCCATTCTGACTAAAAAGATCTGTGTCATATAATGAGAGAAACTGGAAAGAGCGTGAATGCTGTCCCAGAAAGTGTCATCGTTTTCTTTCACTTTAATACTATTAAAAATGTTGAGGGTATCACTATCACTCTTCATTTGTAATGCTGTTCCTGCTTTCCAGTTACTGTAACGCATATTAAAGTGGACTCTGTGGCTTTTACATTTCCTGTCGTATTACTGCATGTTGATGATTATTGATGTAAATATGTCTCTGTGAAGCTCTGCTACAGTATGGCACTGACCCATGATAAAGCTTCCCTTAAGCTTCAGTGTTACCATATGTGCAGAGAGAGCAGATCACCCCATAAAGACATGTGTTGTTCCTTAAGGATGGATAGACTTGGATGGTAGAGTCACTCATGTTTCCAATTGATGGGCTAAGAGTCATAATTGAACCACTCATTGTTGGAAGTGCAGATACCTCAAGGCCTCTTTTGGACCGTGATCTGTCAATCTGTTAGACCACATAAAACAGAAGAAGTCTATTGATAGAAAGGGAGGTTTACACAAGTGCAAAATGTCACGTTTGTTTCCACTGAGAGCTGCAGCTGCAGCCACATGGATCCGATCAGAAATATGGGAAGACGGTTTAGATGGGGTTGAAATTGTGGGTCTGTACTTGGAAAATATATACATTAAATTCAGAGGTCATAGCCTGAGTTTGCCTGCATCTACAGCAAGGGGAATTCCAGTAGCACATGTGCTGAGCATCTTGGAGAGGAATTTTGAGAGACCTTGGGTAAAGCAAGGCTGAAAGTCCTTGAGCAATGCACTTCTGCAGCTCCAGGTGTTGCCACTGACATTAAAGAGCTGACAATGTGTTTCAAATGGGATACAGACAAAGTGGCATCCTAAGTGAATTCTTCTGAACTGTAGTCTAGAATTTAGTCAGCAGGAGCTGCACAATATACATTTTGTGATGATTTATGTTACTTGCTTTGTTTCATAAAAACAGGGCCTCAACCTGCTTGGGGTTGATTTATGTTCAGCCACTGGAATGCACTGCATATAATAACACTGGAACAGCACTTTAATGTTTTGTAAGCCTGTATATGATGTAGCTAACGGCTTGGGGGTAAATTGGATTGATATTTGTATTGGGACTATGAGACTCCGCAATCAACTTTTTTCTCTGCTCAATTTAGTTTTTGATTTATTCTCCCTCTTTTTTCTTTACCTTTTTTAACACATAATATTATTCAGAAGGTTAATGGAACATATCAGAGAGATGATGTTGCATGTACATGCTTCATCAGGAGTGCAACAAATCCACTTGGTTGCTGTGTAACCACAGTATAGGTTAACAGGATTTTAAATGGGAAAATTAATGGTGTAGAGAATTGCAAAGTAATTTGCTGTTTATTACATCTCTTTGTTGTTTTGTGACAATTTGAATCTCTTATGAATCTGAACATTAATTGTAACACAACAATACGACGCCACTTCTTTTTGAGTTATGTTGTTTTCCAGTAATCTTAGCGAAGCACACAGAAAATAAGTCTCCCTCTAATTGGAATTAGTTCATCCTTCACGTCTCTAAATTATGAAAAGAAGCTGCACTTTCCTTGACAGTAGCTGCTGAATAATAATAGTCATAATAATCATAATGGCTTTTATAATGTCTGATGTTCTTCTCTAAACGGAACATATTGAATGGTAATGTGCAATTCAGCCAGTTCCAAAATGCATCTGCAAACCTGAACTTTGATTGATTTGATGATTTCTCTGTGACACCATTCATTAACTCCTTCATTCCTCTCGTCTCCTCCTCTCAACAGGCCGCGGCAGTGACTCAGAGTCCGACGGTCCCCCCCACAGGAAGATGCCAGACGTCCGTAAGGATGACATGTCGGCACGGCGGACGTCTGTCAGCGAGCCCCGAACCGCCATGCCCTTCAACCAGTACCTGCCCAACAAGAGCAACCAGAGTGGATATGTGCCCACGCCGCTCCGCAAGAAAAAGAACGATAAAGAGGAGGGAGCACGCAAGAGTTGGAGTACTGCTACTTCACCTATAGGGGGAGACAGACCATTCAGGTGAGTCGAACTGTTGTAGTAATTGGAAGGGAAGAAAAACTCACACAATACAGAGGAAATGCTAGCGTGTCATTTATTTTAGGTCGTTTAGATATTTAAATGCAAGTGGAAACTGATAAAGTAAGTGTATTCCTGCACCAACAGAGTTTTAATCTGATGGGTAGAGTTGAAATCAAGTTCAACACAGTCTTGTTATTAACCAGTGTAAAGCTTCACTAATATAATGAAATGCGGTTCTGTGCAAATGAACTCAAGTCTTCGATTTTATGACGTCGAAGGTCTGTAAATGGTTAGAAAATAAAAAATCCAACGTTCAAACACTTTACATTTTGGCTTTTAAGTAGAAGCTTTGAACATTCAAGGTTTCTTTTTATAAGTAGTTGTGCAGAGCAACTGTGTTTATTACATTAGGTGTTTGGTCCTGGATGCTGCTGGTGACGATCAGGAGAAGTATAAGTGTATTAAAAACTGGTCATTTGGGGACAGGTTGTACAACCATGACCTTGTTTTAGCTGGAAATTGTTTTGCTGCAGATGAAACCTATAAAATTAAAGGTTGTTATGCAATTTCTTAGAGAATTCCACCTATTTCTGCTTGTTGCTGAAAGTGCAGATTGACCAGAAAATGTGCAGCAACACTATATGAGGATCTAATCTCCTTCCAACATGTTCTGTGAGTTCACGTTAGCGTGAGAAATTCAACATGGTAGGAAGTAGACCATGAAGTTATTTTTGTAGAAAAAGTATGCATTTCTGCAGAATTGATAAAACTGATCAGATTGGCAGAATGTAGATGTTGTAAAAAACAAGATGCTGTTTATTATTGACTAATACTCACCAACATCTTTTTTGTTTAGTTCTATGTTTAATTACTTAGCAAGAGAAGGTGTCACTCATGTCAAATTGCAGATTAATGTTTCTGTTGATTATTGTTCTTTGTGCAGTGCTGTACATATGAGAGTGGCTGATGGAGGTCGGCTGTGCGTTTTCTTTGGCTCTGATTCTGATTAAAGCGAAGTGGGAAATATGCTGCCTAGAAGAGGCAGATTCAAATCTGATGGGTTTTATTGGCATGTATTGGTTTGGCATGTCGAGAGCGCTGGTATCACATGTTTACTCTGTTAAGCATTTATTGTCAGTGCCCCTCGGATCCCCTTCAGATTTGCGCGCGCGAATGGAAGTATTTCTTGAAGAATAACATTTTGAGGTTTGGACGTAGCATTATTTTGTTGTAGCAGCAGCAGGAGATCGAAGATATTTAATCAAAAGCCATCTTTAATCCCCAATCTAATTAGTTTTTCCCCGGTGTGTTTACATGTCCAAAAAGTGCTGCGAGTGGGTGCATATAAAGTAGAGGTGTGTGTGTGTGTGTGTGTGTGTGTGTGTGTGTGTGTGTGTGTGTGTTCATCTGTCTTTCATTCCCCCTGTTGTTAACTTCTCACGTATAAATGCATGTATTAATTGATTTTGCATCACTGTTGTTTTTTTTCCTCCATCTCCTTCCTTTGTACCCATCATGGTGTTTTCCCTCTTGCCTCCCTCTACGTCTTGTGTGTGACCCTAATGTTCCCCACATGTGTGTGCTCCATGTCTCATGTCCATCATGTCATCCTCGTAACTTTGCTTCTATGTGATTACGTCGTTCTTTCCTGTGTGCGGTGTGTGTGAATGGGTGATGTAACAGTCCAGATGAAGTCCTTATTTTAGACGACCCACGTGGAGAGTCCCCCAGCCCGTCCCTTGAACCCCAGATACAGATTCAGAAGGTGAACCAGACTAAAAACGTGGAGGAGGAGGAAGGGGAGCAGACTGCTTCCACACCTTGCCTTGAGATCCATGCAGCGGGCGTGAGGAGGAGCAGTGAGCCACTGCCCCGTAGCCTCCCCCAGCTCCGTGCAGAGCCCCGCACGGACACTGTAACCCACCTGATGGTCACATCTGAGCAAAGGTCTTCACCTTGACTGGTGTTTTTATCAATACCCCAAATCAGCAGCCTATTTCTCTTTGTATCGACACATTTCTGGTTAATTGTTCCTCTCAATCAACCATAACTAAAAGATAATAGGTTGCCTCATAGAATTCAAATTATTTGTTCAGATTCTTCTAAAGATATTTTGTGGATTTTTTTTTTTTTTTTTGATTTTTTTTTTTATACATATTTACTCCTCCTATTCTACACATACATGTCCGTTTACAAGTCTTGAGGACTACAACTGCATATGTTAAATTAGTTGTATAATAGCCTTTTGTGTCTCCAGAGGGGAGCTCGGTGAAGTCTGATATATTGCTTGATGTGATGTCACTTGAGGAGTTAGAAAGAAGTGACTTTACTTTACTTTGCTGTTGCATAGATTTTTCTATAAGATTGCAATACTGAATGTGTGGACAATTATTTTAATGTTGGCCATGAATCGAGTCAGCAGTTTAGACTCTTATTGCCGCTGTGCTTTGTTTTATTGAAGGGTCAGTTCACCCATATCAGAAGAAAAAACTCCCTGACCACAAGGGACATCTAGCAGATCATTTCAGCTTCATGTGAAAATGTTGAGCTATCTGCCACTGAGACTGCTGCCTGCACCACCACACAGTGAAGGTGAACGGAATTTGTTCCACTCAAAACACTAAAAAAAAAAATTCCAAAGATCTCAGCAGCAGCTCTTCTGTCCAAAAACAATGTCCCAGTTAATCGGGGTAATCCACATACTTGACTGTGAACAGTTTTGCAACAGGACTGTTTCTTTGGTAGAAAATAGTTTAAAAGTTTCACAGCTGGCGTTTCCATCCAGACCTTTTTATCTTTAGCTCTGCCATTACCAGATCATCACCCAGTGCTGTTCTTATCCAGAGCAACATAACAGGGAGTCGGCAAGAGGTTCAGTGTTCAATGAAGCAAAGTTCTATTACTGGAGTAATACAGGGTCTTCACCCAGCAGGCCAGCCAGGGGTCACACATTTTACATTTGTTGTCAAGTAACAAGGTGAGGATTATGAGCTGTCGAGACACAATGCTGCTGTATATTTCACTGTGCAGAAGTCCACTATGATGCATGGCTACAAGGTTGCTCTCCTGAAAAATGTCAGTTTGGGTTTAGGTCTGTTGTTATTTCATGATCCAGCTCTATCCGGTGTTATTTCCTGGTCCAGCAGACGTTTCATTCACAGTCCTGTTGGACAGTTATTAGAGTCACACCCCCAGTTTTTCCAGCTTTTTCTGGCACAAATGATATGGCAATGATTGGATTGTCAGTGTTTCAAGGGAGTGAAATGAATGCTCAAAGGAAATCTGACTTGTGTTTATCTGCGTTCCAAGGAAAAAGGGGGATTTCTAGGATGTTTTTAAAAGGCTTTGATATCAGCTTCTTTAGTTGGTAACAGCTTGCATTTTTCCAGAAGAAAACAGAGGCTGGAATTTGTGCGCTTCAGGAGTTGATTCTTTTAAAAACGGTTGTATAACATCAACATGTTGTTTTTTTGTAGTCTCTTATCAAAGTTGTGTTGACACGTACTGTTCAAGATCGCTTGACTTTTCTCATCAAATGATAGGAGTAAAACTGCAAACCCCGCCAAATACAAACCCAAACATACCACCAGCAGGTAAACACAAAAATATACTGTATGGTGTATACACACACACACACAAACAAACACACACACACACACACACGCACACACACACACACACACGCACACACACACAAACATGCAACCCACCCTCAGGATGTAAGGAAATGAGGCTTTCTTCCTTCCCTGACCCTGAGCAGGCTGGGACTGAAGCCTGGCCTTTTCACAGCCTTTCTCTCCCTGTCATGCATGCTGGGAATTTATAGTCGAATAATAATCCTCTCAGAAAGCAGCTGTTCATCACAGGCTGACAGACAGAGTGTTCAGAGAGTTTTACTTTGGCTATTTGACTCCTATTTGTTTTCACATCCAGTCTGCTCAAAATGGAATGGGAACCGTGCGATGCTATTTTCTTAGATTTTTGTCTTCAAAAACCTCCATTTAAGCTCCTCCAGAGAGGAGTGCTGTCTGATGATATAGGATGATAACCAGGCAGCAGTACGTTTTAGTTTGCTTTGCTTTCTGCAGTACTCCAGCCCGCTCGTGCTCAGAGGAACTGTTCCACCACTCGGCGACTCTAGCAGCAAACGATGCGGCAACCCCCGTGGCTGCAACGAGCCCCGTCATCACCTCCGGGAAACATCCACCTGTGATGGAGCAGGAGGAGGCGGCTGCAAGGAAGGGAGCCGCTGGTGTCCCGTTAATCGCAGAGCGAGATGAGAAGCGGGCCCACCGAACGCTGACCTCTCCCAAACACGTCACCAGCCCGAGTCCCCCCCACTTGCTTCCTGTGCCCGCTGCCATGCCAACCGCTACAACTGCCACAACCGATACAGCCCGACGGAAGGGAAGGGCGCTGAGTGAAAGTGGTGACCCACAAGGAGGGAACTCTTGGTTGGACAGCAGTCTTCCAGCAACGTGAGCCCCGTCCAGCAACTACACTACATTTTTATGAATTTCCACTGCGTTGAACTAAAACTACATAATCAAACATAAACCATTCCATGAATTCCACTAAATTACTGGCTTTAACACAAGCGCCACTTGTATCATAGGCTTTCATCTTCCAACAAAAAAAAAAAAACACATGGCAAGTAGACATTTTACTATAACATATCTTATGGCAAATAGCCATTTTAGAAAAAAAAGTATCTGGTCCTGATTTAGAGAGGCTTCTCTTAATTTAGTCTTCTTGTTCTCTTGTGGAGAGAAACCACATGCCACGCTTTCTCTCACACCCCCCAACATCACAGGGGCAGCTCCATAAAAAAAGACTGTGTGAAGACCTTTTGTGGTTGAGGCCAAACCTACAAGTGGTGGTCACAGACAGCACGAGAGCCACATCAAGGATGCCGGCTCATAAAAGATGCATGTACTTTTTTATTTTTTGTAATAGTTATGTTGACAAATTACAAGTCATTTGCATTTTATTCATGAAAAGAAAAAGTAATGAAGAAATATTGAAAAATTAAAAGGGGTGGGCTTAGTGAGGTGGCATTGTCATGCTTAGAAACTGTCATTGTTTTTGTTTTTTTTTAGGAAATACCAAAAAATAGAGACAATTACAAGTCATTTGCATTTTAGTCATGAAAATAAAGATAAAGCTGCAATTTAAGATCATTGTCATATGCATCTGTTGTAATCTAACAGTGTTTAGGTTTGCAATGATGCAGTAAACTTGTCTTCTGCTCTGCTCTGACTGTGTTATGGATAAGACTGCCCCCTTGTGCTTGGTTTGAGGATCATCATTAAACATGGAAACTGACATACATCTGTGCTTTGATACAAAACCAGAAGACACACTTGTTTGAAATATTAATGAAGAATTCTGTATGGAATCTGTCATAATTAACTCATGGTCAGCTGTGATCACAACTCAGTATGTTGCCCACTAGTTATCAAATATTCCATCACTGTTTTGATACTCACGAGTGAATGCCTTGTTTCTCTGTTGAATGTCCTTGTATTCATTTGTGGTTGTGCTCTCTCTCCATGCCCTCTGCCTTCTGTAGATTCAGCCGCACACATAGTGTGTCAGATGACCCACAGTAAGTTGTCCATTTACAGACTCGCAGCTGTCTGGCCCAGCACTGCTCCGCACTGCAAAACAAAACCGGTTCACTAAGTCTTTCAATCACTCATTGAGTGTTAGAATTGGATTTTTCTTTATGCAAGTGGAACAAATCTGCCAAAGGTTAAAGTCATTTAAAGAACATTCTTGAAGCCATTGACAACAACTATTTTTTTTAGTTTTTAGTTGTTTTTGTTTTATTAAACGTCACATTTGTGCCTGTTTGTAATATCTTTATGTTCTTCTAATGGTAGACACGTTACAAGAATGTTGTGCATTTCCACAGAAGTGTACACTTGCCAGGGTAGAAAATCCTCTAAAAATGTCCCTCATGTGATACTTCAATTCTCTACTGAATGTCGTTAATTAGTGCTTTAGTTTATCTTTTGCTCCGGCACAAAGAGGCAAAAGTGCGAGTTGTATGAGATCAGTTCATTTATAAACCACACAGAAGAGTGAAATGACTGGACTGGTCAGTCAGAGCTGATGTATCATTACATTTGTTACAAGATGATTCCATCTGATTTAGGACAATGCTTTAAAAAAGGCTTTTCTTTGCATGGAAAACAAAAAAGTCTCAATTCAGCAGATTTTTCCTACTTGTATTATTCAAATTCAAATTATAAGTTAAATGACGTGTCATGGTCGACCTTCTTGACAGTCTTCTTTAACATTGTCAAACAATGTCCCAGAACCTTAAAGTTGATGTGAAATATCATGAAAATATGTTTTCAATTAATCTAGTCCACATACTTTTTTGCCTTTTTGGCTGACAGCGATCCATTCCCCTCAGATTTATTCAAAGGTCCTGCAGTAGTATTTGTGGGGAGGCCTTACTAAACTGTGCTGCTCCGACATCATCTCACTGCTTCTGCCAGCTGCATGTTTCATGTAACGCAACCTTTTTCACCACCCTCCCAACATCCCATCCCCTACAAAATAAATGATCATGGTAATCTCCTTTGTTTATGTAAAAAGAACAGCTTTTCATGAAGCAGGAGATGATTCTTAACCAGGAGTTGACTCAAATGCTTTGTTTTGTTTCGAAGTTTTGATTGAGAGGAGCAGTTATTCAGCATTGGACTAAAAATAACATGTCTGTCATCTCTTAGATTGAAAACACTCTCCTGCTACAAATTGTATTGGTCCACCCCGATACCTTTTGTATGTTGGCAATCACTATTCTGAGTCTTAAAACAACAACAATTAAATGACTTTAATGAGCAGGAAACCTATTTAAGCAATGATATCATGATTTTACCCTTTCTAAGTCTGTGATGAGACGCATGCTCCTAACAAAAAGTCTGCGCTTTACTGACTTCTCTCTAATCTATAAACGGATGCTTTGACATTGCTGAACAAATGTAAAACCAGTGTATACTGTCTGTAATAGGTGTGTGACTGTATGAAGACTGGTTGTTGCATCTCATACACTCGCATCAGAACGTTACTTACAACTTCAGGTACCTGCACCTGAAGCTGATATTTCAAAGGTCTCATTAAATGGCATCTTAACCTCTAATGTAATGAACTTCCTGTTCAAACAAATGTTGGATCGTGACATAAAACAACATGGCATTATTCAAAAGAACAAACCAAAGGAAAATGACTTTCTTCTACTTCGAATAATTGTGAATGTTCACCTTCAGGGTGAGCGTGAGGGGCAGTTTTCCATTCTCTTTTAAAAGAGTCATCTTATTTTGGTATCTGTACTGAGCCACTGGTTACAGGTTATTCTCTTTTACTGATAATGATGGATTGGTACAAATCATTTTTGTGAATGATGTATTTTCTTTGATATGATACTGCTGTAACAAACTCTTTTCAGCCTTTGCTTAGTCTTGGAAAAGTTCAGGATACAAATGCTAGTGTTTTCACTGTGTTCAACATGATCTGTAGAAAACTGATACAAAGACGGCAGCGTACTGTGCTTACAGTGCGATGCACCGAGGGAAACGTGTAGAATTACTAGCAGACTATCTAATAATAAAACTAAACCGTGTCCTACTCTGGAAGTGACATGTCAATGCATGTTTTTCTTGATCCATGTTGCGTCTGTCTCTCTCCCTCCTCTCCTTAGGAGTGTGAGTATGATCGACATGCGTGGTGAGGAGGAGGCCATGTTGCAGCCCCACAGTCAGGTGCGTCATGAACTGATGCACAACCAGTACAACAGGATGAAGGAAGAGGACGATCACTGGCAGGATGTAAGTGTTTCGGATGTGTCTGACTTTATGTTATTATTTCTATCAGTCTATTCTTTTTTTTCAAGATCGTGATTACTTTTGCTCAGTTTATATTTCTTGTCCCCATTGTGTCAGGAGTTTTTCAGTTATTTGCACTGATTTGTGTGTCTGCAGGCCGAAGCATTAACTCCAGATGTTTTTTACTGTGCCTCAGTTTCACAACTTAAATCAGTTTTCGCAATGCTTCACATCTCTCAGCGCTGTTGAGCCAAGCCCTCTTGCCTTGTTGCACTTGGAACTAAATCACTTCCAATCTATTTTTGTGTCAGGACCTGGCCCGATGGAAAAACCGGAGGAGGAGTATTTCCCAGGATCTGATCAAGAAGGAGGAGGAGAGGAAGATGATGGAGCAGTTGATGTCAGGAGACATCTGTCCCTCCCACAGGAGGAGAAGCATCAAGACCTACAGAGAAATAGTGGAGGACAAGTGGGTGAAATACACACAAACAGGATGTTTAATTTGTATTCAGCTAAAACAACAAAGTATGTACAAAACAATAGTTGTGTAATGAAAAGCTAGGTCTTTCTCAGAGAAGATGATTAAATCTTCTTTCCAATTCCTGTGAGTGGGCACAAAGGGGACAGCGGCTCCTCCTGGAGTTCATTTAAGTAGGTCTCCCACAGAGAACTGCGTTGTGGCAGTTCTGAGCCACATTTTTAACTACATATTTTAACTGGATGAAGGATTTTAGTCATCAGACGTCGGGATCTTAAATTGTCAGAAACAAGCAACTGTCAGCAGTAGGTCAGCTTGCAGCAGCAGTTATCCACCACACAGCCTCCTCATTCTTAACGTGAAACGTGACACTTTATTCAGCGTTTTTAAAACCTGGTCAGTTTGAGGAGACCTCTGAAAATAATAGAATTTGGCTCCCGGTGAAAACGTCCTGAACACTGAAGGAATCCTAACCTGGAGAAGCTGACTGCAATGACAGTAATAGTGGTGAAGACAACAACTCCCATGATCCCACGCTACTCCACGACGTCACCAAACTTCGTCTTCTGTTATTGTTTTTTGTTTGAATGTAAATCAAACGGGGTCATATCAGTTGTTTCATATTTTACACCGCTGTTTTGTTTTTTTCTTCCGTCTTTACCACCTTTCCTCTTCAACAGGGAGCGTCGTGAGCTTGAGCTGCGGGACGCGTACAGGAGTGCCAGAACTCCAGACGAGGCATCGGTCATCCTCCAACATTATGCCCAGCGTTTCTCCATCAGTGAATCGGTCCTGGAACGCCTGCAGTTGCCAAAGATCCTGGACCGCAGCATATCTGCTGATCCCTCCTTTCCCTGCTCACCCTTCCCTCTCTCCCTCTCCCTTTGCGCCTCCCCAACAACCCCAGACCCCTTCGACATTGACCCCAACGGGCCCCTGAGGTATCTGCGGCAGCAGTCCTCCCCGGCTCCGAAGTTCACGTCTACACTAGAGGCGCGAGTCGAGGAGTTTCCCAAAGACTCCTCACACCAGCGGCCTCAGATTCGCTCTCGCTCGTCTGAGCCGCCGTCCACCCGAAACCTGTCGCCCAAACCGGTGCCTTTGCTGACACCCAAGCCTTACTTCCAGTCCCGACCCACAGCAGCGGATCAATGGCCCAGCAAGGTGAGACTGACTCAGAAGCACTCATCATTAACTCGTAAATGTAAATATGTAAATATGCTTCACAGCTTCCTCCAAATGCCGTGTGGAGTTGTTGTATTTTCAAGTGTCACAGTGGTTGTCACAGTCATCTCCCCACTACACCCCACAGTGTTACTCTATCTAGGTTCCTTACGCGTGATGAAGTTCTCTTCATACAAACATAAAATGATTGAGATTGTGTGAGTGTAACCACAACAGTCCTGCAGTGGGCATGGTTGAGGTCTTGACCACCTAACATGTGGTCACTTCCCAGTGTTGGCTGCCCTCCTCACAGGCTGGTGGGTAAATTCCCCTGCAGCTCTCTTGGCAGATACATTAGAATGCCATAGAACCACTATGGTGATGAGCCGGCTGGTTTCTAGGAAAACGCAAGACTTCCCCTCCCAGAAGAAGCATGTAATGTTTCAATTTAGCTTAAAGTACTTTCAACAGGATCCATTTCCTTTTCTTCTGGAAACATTCCCAAATGGGAATATTCAAAATGAGATCTTATGTTTTGGGGTGGCAGGGAAGGAGGGGCAGATTATTACCCGACCAAATTGAGCACAGCGCTTTTCTGGAATGTCTTGTCAGGAGTCTGAGCGGAGCCCAGCTTTCAATGGAGCCCTCTGTTCCCTATTGACTTTAGAAGTTGACAAGTAGGGCCCTCTCAATGTGAAGTGGGCTCCCAGCGGACAAAGACGGCCCACACAGGCTGCTAGAAGAGGGATGAGAAGGTGGAGGCGGAGGGGGGGCAGACTGAGAGCCTGCATTCACCCAACTCCACCACTGTGTCTTAAGTTACCGCTCACTAGGAGCTCCTCACACATACATTAGTGCCTCTTTGTCATAGAGGCCAGCATGGTGCTGTGAGCTAGATGAATAGCTAATAACGAACAGAGATGAGAGGCTGGTAATGAGCACAAATGAGGGCACTGGGTTTTTAGGTATGGAGTTTATTTAAATGTCTTTGTTTGTCATCAATTCATTTAGTTAACTATTGAAATTATTTAGAGCTTGAACAGCCTGATTGTAGCAGAAATTCAGGCAATGTTTCCTGTACAAGTTTCATACCTATAAACCAAATGTACATCCACCTGAGTCATATTTTAAGTTAAGACTGGATAATACCTAAATTAACAAATGATAGACATTACGATCCTCTGACAGATCGAAATGAACTCATAAGCACTACATTTTGCATAAATAAACTATTCAAAATGCCTTGGAATTAAACCAAAAAGCAACAGTATCCATTTAAAGAGAATGTAACCAGTAGGCCCACCCTCAATCCCAAATCTTTAAATGATCACATTGTAATTAATCAGGTCAAACATATCAGAAGTGAGCCAATACAATACTGGGTACAGGGCTGGTGTATTAAAAATACAGCCTATATTACACTTATAATATCGATTTCTGGGGAAATCAACCAACTCCAAGGCGAGGTAATGTCTGGACATTTTTTTCTGGTCACCTTTAATGCTTTTGAATTACCTCCCTGAACTCTGCAGAGCGTATATAAAGTCAGTATTCAACCTGTTCTCTGTGATTTAGGCGGACAGTTTGCTCAGAGTCAACGGTGACATTGGAAGAGACGATGTTCCCACCACGCCTGAGAGTCAAGGAAGGGAATCTTCTCAATTCCAGGCGTCCCCTTCCATAACCTGCAACAGCACTGTAGACGTTCCCTCGTCAGCAGCCTCACCAACACGCAGTCCACACACCTCAACCGGAGGAGAAAGCCCTGTGTCAACGAAGGCCAAAGAGGCACAAAGTGGGACAGAACCGGCTTCTCAGGACGTCCAAGAAAAGAAAGTCATTGAGCATTCGACCCCACCCAGCCGGCCCACCTCGCTCCCATCGGTCAGGGTTAAGATCTTTTATAGTTGATTACAATAAAACCTGAAAATAAAATTAAAAGTGGGTGATTAGTGTGCTGGAAAGATAAGATAAAATAAAAATTAAATGTGTAAGAGGATAGCTGCGTGACTTGTTTACATATTGTATATCACTAGCGCTGGAATCTGCTGGAATTATTTTTTTTATTTTTTATACATGCACTACATGAGCCTCTTGACCTCAAGCTCGTTCATTATTCAACTTTGAAACCATCTGTGACCTTTTAATAGGAGCTGCAGAAGCCAGAGGAAAGCTTTGGGAAGAGTGGAAGCCAGTCAGTAGCTGCTCCAGAGGAGAAGTCAAGTGCTGCAGCTCAACAAACGCCTCCTGCAGGTCCAAACAGCATGTTGCTATACTGACCCCTTGTGGTTGCTCATAGACTTGTGTCATTACATGTCATGGAAATGTAAAAGGAAAGTGTATTTACGTTTCTGTTGTTATATGAAAACAGAAGTGATACAATTGTCTTGTTTTCAGAAGCCAAACAAGAACAACAAAAAACTGAACCTTCTGCTGAAGACAACTCCGGTCTTGTCCAGTCAGGAGTCAGCACACTGCAAAGTCAGCCAATAACTTCACAGGTGAGGCAGCTAACCAAAGTAATACAAACAAAAAAGAAGCAATCACCCGGCCATGTAACGGTTGCTCTTTGAATCTCCCTGCAGGCAATTGTTCCCAGTTCCCAGGAGTCGTCACAGAGAAGCGAGAATGTACCGAGCTCAGCAGCACCAGGATCATTTGAATATCACCCGCCAAGGGAAACGACAGCAGGTTAGTGCGCTCTTTTCATCCAAATACCAAGCCAGAAGCTTCTTTTCCATACATCTCCTTGGTTTCTGAGTTTGATTAGCATATCCTCCTTGCTGGCTTTTTTCCTCTTTTGCCCTATAGCCTAAGACTCTCTTTCTGTTTTGTTGAACCCAATGATGTTTAAATCAGAGTTAAAGGGGGGTTCAATAATGTGTGACTATTATCAACGTGCATAAACTCCTGCTTCACCTTTTTTTATCTGCTCAACAGACAAAAGACCTTTAATTGGCACTTACACTAAAGTCCCGTATACAAGCTAATTATACCTAAGATCAAACAAAAACATCTATAAAAGAGGTTGACTATTACTTCCTAGATAGTGTAATCAAAGCACTGCTTTGTTGTTTCCTTCTTTTTTTCTGACTTTTTGACCCACAAGTTAAGATGTTCCTGAAATTCTAGTACGGTAGAAAACACTTTGACTTTTTGCTAAATCTGAATTACAACCTCTTAAAAGATTGTGTTTTCAAGTAAGTGAGAGAAAAATTGTAATCCGTTTTTGAAGTCTGATCTAAATTGTTTTCGCTCCTATGGCTGGAGAGCCGGTGTCAAAAGAGGTTTTGCCAGGATAATATTTCTAAGTTCCTGAAAAAAATGTAATCGGTCATTTTTCAAAGTTACTTTTTTCCTTCTGTTTAAATGGGTGAGAAAACAGTCTTGGCAGGTAAATTGTTTTGTGTTTGTTGCTGTAATACTCATTTTGTCCACAAGAGGCTGAATTGCAGCACTACCCCATGTTGAAAATAGGACTAAAAGCATTCATGTTTTCTTCCAGGTGAGCTTTCATTTCTCCCTGCACTCTAAACACACCTTGTGCTTAGAGCGTCTGGAGTGCCTTGTGTCTCACCTGCCCAAACTTTTTCAGCTGGCAAACCTTTTTGTCACCTATTCCTAAATCATAAACACAGGAGGAAAAAAACTATTTCCTACTATACTATTTAGATCAGACTTAGAAAATGTATCACCAGAATTCTTTTTCTCTCACTTGCCTCTCAGGGCCGTACTTTACAGTCTCACAAGAGCAGAAAAATAAAAGCTTTCCCCAATTTGACATCTCTAATTCTCTGATGTCCATACCAACTCCTGGTTTTGACATCTGTCTATCCCTTATCACTCCCCTCCCTCCTTTCCTTCCCTCCTTTCTTTCCACCCACATATTTTTTATTTCGCTATAGAGTTTGCAAACAGTGTCAGGTCTCCGCTGGCAACCAGCAACCCTAAGTTACGCTGGGAGTTCTTCGTTCCGCCAGGTAAACCCCTTCATTCATCGGTGGAGCTCATGTTTCCATCCCTGGGCGCTGAACGCACAGGGTTTCCCTACCGTTTCTTCAAGGGCTAGAAAACAGCCTTTCAGTCCCATCTCTTGTTTTTCTCATTACCAGAGTGTTGTGGATGATCAGTGATGTTCTCTCTCTCTCTCTCTCTCTCTCCCTCTCTCTCTCTGTCTCTCTCTCTCTGTCTCTCTCTGTCTCTCTCTCTCTGTCTCTCTCT
>CALSCE010010666.1:6430478-6457981 GCA_943593645.1 Bovichtus variegatus
CTCTCTCTCTCTCTCTCTCTCTCTCTCTCTCTCTCTCTCTGTCTCTCATTGTTAAAGTGTGTATTTTATGTTGAGTCATATTGGTATCATCATGTTGATTAAGACGATGTAGGTCACCTATGACAATTATTGAAAATCATCATGGGTGAACTATTTAACTTTATGAATGATCAGTTTTATGTTTGCCTCGTTGTGCTTTACATTACTATGTGTTCCACCAAAAGCTACATCAGGTATGCCTGGATCACTCGCTGAACACATCAAAACATAAAGACCAAATAAAAGCTAAAGGGCACATACAGACGCCCTCTTATTGGATAACTCCAGATGTAGTGTGTTGCTCTTGGTGGACCGCTCTCTCTTAATTTTCTTTCATCAGCATCTTTACTCCTTGGCATGTTGTCATTTTTGTAAATATGTGTCCCATCAAAAGGCCTTTAGTTAGATCACCTGTTTCCAAACTTTTAGTTGGAATTGTACTTTAACTAATGTTCCCTGTCACACTTCGTCTACAGAAGAGATGGAGAAGGATCGACGTGGAAACGTGAGTGAATAGCATCACCTTATTTGTGTGTGTGTATATATATATATATTGTAGTCAGACTCTAAAAAAAAACAACCTTTTACTGCTTCTCATCTGGCTTATCTCCTGGGTTACATTTGTGTAGTTTAACATGTACACAGAGATAAAAAAGAAAAAAAAGATACTGAAAACATTAATGCATTACATAAGTCTGCAGGTAAGATAAAGGACAAATCACCAGGTACTTTAATTCAAAATATTTCATCTAAATAAAAACATAACCTAAACCAAGGAAAATATGAAAAATACTGCCTGCCACATACCTTTTCATAATTATCAAGCGTTAGTTTTTGGCGCAGTTTTGTGAACTCACTGTCATACTGCAAGGCTCTACCTCATATCATAGGGCACACAGAGCTGTTCATGTAGCATGCCAGATGAGGATGCTGTAGAAAATGGCCGTGAGTGCTTTCGTTTTCATTTGAGCTCATCCCTCTCTTTCTCTGTCTTCTCTCTCCTTAGTAGGAATCCTTTGGCTAGCATTGGAGTAGTGCTGTTGTGGTAGACCAACTATTTCTGTCTCCTCCCTTCCCTTCTTCTTTTTCTGTGGTGGATGTGTGTGCCCATTGGTCTTGATGTGTGTGTGTGTGTGTGTTGGGGCCATATCGATCTATTGGTCTCTCACCGGCTTCATGGTTGGGTGAGAGTGTGTGTGTTTGTCTGTGAATGGTGGGTGGGTGTGAATGTGTGCATGACTATTTGTGTGTCGTGTGTATTTGTGCATGTTGGGGTGTGTGTGTTTTTGTGTGTGTGTTTTTTTGTGTGTGTTGGGGTCTATCAGGTGTCAGTCCCGGTGTTGCCCCAGGCCAGGCGGGGTGACCGCTGGTCTTGGGACCCGGATGAGGAGCGTAAGCGTCAGGAAAGGTGGCAGCAAGAGCAGGAGCGCATGCTGCAGGTACATAGTACACCTCAAAGGGTAAAGCTTGACGCATGAGTCTGCAAGGTTAGGGGTTCACTTCCTTATGGAGCTTAGAGGGTAGAGCAAGGCCACAGCACGGTGAGGATTAGGTGCAGAGCAGACTTTTAGTTCTAAACATCTATTGTGTTTCAGCAACTGTTTGAGGTGTGAATCTAGCTAATTATGAGGCCTCACACTCTCGCTTTTAATTGTTATCTTTATGTTATTCAAACACATAGCTGACCTACAAGTTCAGCTATGTAGTTTGGCAATTAGCTTTATTAGCCCATTTGCACGATACATTTAGGTATAACATGATAATGTGCCATATAGCATTAGGCTCTGACAACACATGCTTTACACTCATCAGAGGTTTATGTTTCGACACTAGAAAATAATTGTTCAAGATGAAACGTTTTCAGATTTCTGCTCGCAGAGGCAGTAGTGAACAATGCTGTAGCTTAGATAATACATAGAAAAATACATAGTAGAACAGAGGCTCTCTGTGTTTTCTGTTAAAGACTATAATTAAAACTCCTGGCTTTTAATAAGCCTCACATTTACAATGCATCTCAATGGGCACAGCAAGTCACTAGCACAGCACACATGATTGAATTTGGGTCAAAGATGCTTTGGATTAACGCAAATTGGATAAATTGTATTTAGCATGCCAGGCAGATTTTTGGATGACTTGTTAACACAATGAGTCAATGCATAAGCCAGGCATTATGTCCCAATAAGTATTGATTAGGTGATTTGAAGAGATAAAATGTCTAGGCTTAATTTTGGGCTAAGTTTGGCTTATACGAGTTTTAAGTGAACATTTTTGGAGACATCTATGTTATGTTACATTACATAACAGTTGCTAAAACAGCATTTTCAATGACTATTTCAGAGTGAGACAGCTCCTGACTAGATGCTGAAAACCTTTCACTTTTTCAACTTATTTAGCCCAGTTTAACCCAAATGTTTAGCCACGAACTGGGATACTTTACTATTTACTGTACTGTAAAAAGTGGCACGGTAGGCTGCTGTGCTCAGCTCAGAATCAGATGGGTAACCACATGTCATTGCTACTTGCGAAGCTTGCCTCCATGTTTTTTTTTTTTTATACTAAGCATATCCTCCTCCTCAGGCACACCCCAACATCTCTGATGCACACGTTGACCACTAGAGGGCTCACTGTATCCATCTCATGCACATACACAGATAAGGACTTTGTCCAAGGTTGCTGCTGTTGCTGCTGCCCAAATCACCCTCTCTCTCCTCAACCAATCAGAGGTGCATCTCAGGTCCACAGATCTTTAAACATTTAAAGGATTCATTGGTATCCTTGTCACACTGAACTCATCTACAGTGTAATCTTGATAAATACATCTCAAAAACATCAGTAATGAGTACAGATTTCTCGTCTTCCGGTTGACTGTTTGAGATGAGATGCGCTGAAATGGATGAATGTCTGGTGCATCGATGTGCTTGTTACCTCCCTGTTTGATTCTGTGTTGTCTCTGTGCCTTGATCTTTAACTGTCATCTGTCTTGCTTAAGTTGCTTTCTCTCTGAATCTTAAATCTTTCAATCTGGCCTTCTTTTGGGGTTCCTACACAAGTCTGAAAAGAGTGTAAAACTAGTCTCATAAAGTTTGTGCTCGTCTTTGATAATCTTATTCGGTGGTCATGTTGTCCAGTGGCTATAGTAGCATACATGAAGGAAAAACTTAAATTGAATTATGAAGCTTTTGAAATGAAAATTGTGTAGAAACCCTCTGCTTGCTCTATACAATGTTTTGCCTTTTGTTCGCAGTGCCTGCTTCTGGTCTCTATTGTTTGCTTTTTATTCCGAACACACACACATCCGATCTGAGCAAGTGTTTAGCCATAAAGGAAGTTACATTTGCATTCATTTATGTCTTTAAGTCTCAAGTCCAGGTTTATATTCAAAGTACATATTGAGGGCATCTCACATTAACATTTTATAGCATCAGTCTACCAGTTATTACAGCAGGATTTACAGGTTTTAGCCCCTTATTGGATTAAATTAGGCAGAATTAACAAGTTTTTATCATTGACTGATTCTAACTGAAGTCTTTTGAAAAGCCTCTCAAATCCCCTTTGATGCCAGATACGTCTGCGCATCATCTCTGTTTTCCTGCCAAAATATCCACCTGCAGACAGTTTAGTATTTGTCTTTGTTGCGGCTCTGTGCTGTATGTCATGTGTCTGTTGCCATGGTAACAGGAGAAGTACCGGCGCGAGCAGGAGAAGCTGAAGGAGGAGTGGGAGAAAGCACAGAGGGAGGTTGCAGAGGAGGGGAGGAAGTACCACGAGGAGGTGTGTGTGTCTGTCTGTCTGTCTGTCTGTCTGTCTGTCTGTCTGTCTGTCTGTCTGTGTCTGTCTGTGTGTGTCTCAACAATTTCGGACTTTTGGATGACATCACCAGTTAAATGTATATGTGTTAATTGTTTTGTTTTTAATGTTAAAGAAAAGCTGATTGATAATCTTAGCCGTGAATAATACGTATGTGTTGTTGATAACTGACTCTCCTATCCAATTATATATAAAAAATATATATTTTCTAGTACGATGCTACACACCATGTTTGTATTACAATTATGGGTGCAATTATTAGACATGGATCATATCTCCATAAGTGAAAGTGTTCCATCTCGTATATAGTGTTTGAAGCGGTGTTATTTTAGTTGTATTTTTGCTTTTTTTACTCTTGAGCTGTTTTCACAAGTACATTTTTCCCGTTGTGGGATCAATAAAGTTCTTATCTTATCACAACAGGAGCGTAGGATACTGGAGGAAACCGTGGCGCCTCTGACTCCCCGCTCCTCAGCCCTGCCCTCCCCCAGCCGAGGGGAGATCTCCTCCACCTCTGAGCCTCAGGACACCATCGTCCGTTCGCTGGCCGACTGGGAACGCAAGCAGGAACTGCTGGAGAGCCAGTCGGTGAATGACTGACCGACTGATTATAGATAGTATAATAGTATAGTATAGTTTGTGAGAAGTCAGGAGGCTGACAATTGGTTAGAATTACTTGAGTGGACACAGCGTTCTTTCTTTGATTGGTTGTTCAGCTAACTGTTCCCTGTTTGTGATTGGACGGCACAGAGGGGGAGCACAGAGAGTGTCGAATGGAAGCGGAGAGAAAACGACAGGACCAGTGACATCAGCACCGCGGACGACAGCATGAAAACAGGCAGAAGGTTAGCAAACTATCTTAAAGTGGTAAATGTTACATTTAAGATATTTAAGCTGACATTCTGAGCAACATTGGCTTAAAGTTACACCTATGTGGCCTTTGTGTAACAAGGCACTTTCCAATGTGACAAACACAAGGAACTGCTACAGAAGAAGAGGAAGAAAAATGGACCAGTACCCCCGAGCAACTTAGAAAAAGACTGTAGTCATTTTTAGTTTGTCACCTGCAGATACACAATAAAATGTCAAATACATCCTTTTTCATGTGGTCAGTGACTTTGCTGCCTTAAACACACCCTGTTTGTTTGTCAGGGTACAATACACCTGTAGATCTCAGTGGGATCAGTCGAAACAAAAATGTAACTATGAAAAGCAAAAAAAACATCATGAGATGTGTGCAGATGTGATGATCAACATGGTTTGTTTCTGATCCTCAGCTTGGTGAGTCAGAACAGCAGTCAGGCAGAGACGCTCGGTCACGGTCTGCAGAACGGACAAAAACTTCCTGCGATGCCGAGCAAAACCTCGAGTCCAGTGAAGAAACAGGAAGAGCCTTCAGCAGACGGCAACAAGCCCGGCCGGCCTGCAGGAGACAGGAGGTGTGTGCATGTGTGAGAGAAGCCTTCAGTACAAGTTCTGCCCCAATTCATGGATTCTTTTTTAAATCAAGACTTCAATGTTACATCTATTTGTCTCTAATGTATTACGAGTTAAGAGCACACTGTTGCAATCATACAGAATGTCCTCTTAATTTGGATAAAAGACACAACCTATTATCACAACAGAGAATAATCAATTTGCAATATGATTTAAAAATAAGGTTCAGTGATTATTTTTACATTTTTATTTCCTCATGTTACTTGTTTTATGTAATACAATTCCTCTATATGTCAATATAATCCGCAGGTGGCATAACACTGCTTATTTTAAATCCAAATCTTTTAGTCACACCTTCAGTTCACCTGTTTGACCAGCAGGTGGCATCTTGTGCCTGTATTTCCTGCCCTGTAGTCTTCCTCCACATGAATAGACAATAGTCTGTGACAAGAATAGTGCTTTAAACATTCATGAGACTCATAACACTGCATTTTAAAGAATAAAGTAAGCCTGGGTTTTTCCCCAAACATTTCTCAGTAGATTTTGTTCGTTCAGCTCGTTCTGGCTTTGGTTGGTTTGTGTCCGACTCTGTGAGCCAATAGAGTCGCTGTAGCTGTGAGTCATCATCATGTTGCATGTTGCTGTCCATTTCCAGGAGTGCTCCCATTGATAATAATATGTGCCGCAGCTCATCAAACCCCCCCGCAGCATGTCCTCCACCTCCAGACACACAGCCTCCAGCACCCAACAGGTACCGCATCACAAACAGCCCACATAGAGGGGGGGGCATTTAATTTCTGCACTGTCATTTTCTGCTTTGCTGCCTGCATTTCTCCACCGTCTCATGACATGTGCCAATGCAGCAAGGACCCTTGAATGCAGTGGGAATTTCAATACAATATATGTAAACAGGAATTTTTTATTTCATCTGTTTCTTTATTTTACGGTGAAATGTGCATTCGTAAACATTACTGCAAATGTGCCAGAGTTTTCTAGAAATCCAACTCCTCATCTGCAGTTCCAGATCATTAAAATACAATTAAAGTCACACAACATAGAAAATAGCACACAGAAGACACCATAAGACGGACTCATCAGTAGAAACGCACACAAAACAAGAAATACCAACAAGCTAAAAGACAAACAAAAAGCAGAGCACAGCAGAAGGAGCCACCTGAAACATTGTAGGCGAAGGTTTGGATAAATACTTCACCATTGCACTTTTTTTCTATAAATTAAATGTAATGCATCTATTTTTGTCCGCTGCTAGAACTATGGAAATGCAGAGCATGCCGTCTGATCTTAAGTTCAGGATCGGTTGTTGTTTACTGTGTAGCGGTGCTGCTACTTTAGTTTTAGGTTTGGATTGAAGTCATTTTGGGTGTGATTTTAGTTTTTCTGTACAACAATACACTGACAAACGAACTGAGTATTAATGAACTCTGTTTCTCCTTCATATTTACTGTCAGAAGAACTTAACTGGTATAACAGTCCCCTCTAGTATCATAGGTTTTCTGTCTCTATTGTATTTTTATGTCTTTCTGTCACTTGTAGGTCTGTCAGTGGGAAGAAGCTGTGCTCCAGCTGTGGGCAGCCATTAGGGAAGGGGGCGGCCATGATCATAGAGACGCTCAGTCTTTACTTCCACATTCAATGCTTTAAGGTCGGTGACAAAATATTCAGTATAGTTCTGTTGAATTACATTTTTTTATTAGATTAATTGCAAGTATAAATGTTCTGTAAACATTATTACGGCTGCATTTACACCAAATCAGGCGGTGCAGTGAAAATACGCCAGTCTAAAACAGACTCAACTTTTGGAGAAACGCAGCCCGATACCCCACTCGCAGTCGCTGAGAGAGTACAGTAAACACCACTGCCTCTCGCTGCCATGGGAAGCGGCCCGAAAACAACTTTGGTACAAGAAAGTAAGGGTAGAAAACGAAACACAAGTACTTTCCTCCAACTGCCCGGGACAGTTTACTACATGGATGCTCGTTGGAGCGGTTCTGTGGAGAATTTGACAGCGTTTTTCCTGCAACAAGCTCCAGCACACGGCACAGTCCCTCCGTTTTTTCTTGTCCAGCTGCTTTGTAATGTCGAGATAAAAACGCTCTGACAGAAAACAATAGTTTCCTAATATAAAGTCTACTCGTGCTACTTTGGGGGGTTAAAGTTGAGAATAAGATGTCACACAAATGGGCCATTTGAGTGACACTCGCAGAGCGCCGCACAAACCTGCAGCTTATTGCTGCATTGCCTGATGTGGTGTGTATATAGCCTAAAGCATAAGGCGTATGATAATCTGTATTTTTTTTATCATCAACAAAACCCACAAAAAGCGTAAACCAACAATTAACTGATCCAAGTAACAATTGAATGAATTAATCTGTGTATCCAAAACCTACAGCCATAGAGCTGCTGTACAAAAGCTGTTGGATGAGCAACATTGGGGCTGGATGTTCCTTCATTAACAACATGGGCTCCTAATTCAGTCTCACGGTACACCATCCTGCATGTAACGTGTACTAATCTGATGCTGAATATAATCCCACAGCAAATGTACTATTCAGCAACAAAGATATATTTTTAAAGACTTCGGATCAGTAGGTGTGTTACTGACAGGGAAGTCAGAAAGCAACAGATTGATGGTTTTGGTCTTTTCATGGGGTTTGTTGACAAAAAACCTATAGAATAACAATAGCCTCACCTGTAAAAACAACTTATTTGTATTAATTAAAACTTTCTCGCTTCAGTGCGGCGTGTGTAAGGGACAGTTAGGCGACACGACTACGGGCACGGACGTCCGGATCAGAAACGGCCTCCTCAACTGTCACCAGTGCTACATCCGCTCCCGCTGTAAGTCCCTCCACGTCTCTCTGCCCTTCATCTCTCACCTAACATCTGTCCTGAATCTCTCTCTTCTTAGTCTCACCCCCTTTCACCCTGTCTGCTGTCTCTATAACGATGTTTCCATCCATCCAGCCAAAACATGAATATCAAAAAACCCAACCAGCAGAAAGACATGAATATCTTCCCTGTTGCATAATGCTCATAAAGAGAGAGCGTATTCATGTTCTAATATTATAAAAAAGAGTCAGGTGTTGCTGTTCCTTATTGTTTGCTAATGTCGGCCATAGTTCACATTTTCACTGATGAATAAATGCAGTTTTCAATAAGGTGATGGTGTCGTACCACCAGCAGTAAATACGGTGCTCATAATCCGGGTATAAAAACAGACAAAGATGTGTTTGATTTATTGTTTTCAAAGTAATGCTGACAACGTTTATATATTTCTTTAAGACATAAGGTGTATTTCAAAGGTTTAATTTTTTATTGCAGTCCCACTGTGTGGCTCATAAGACGAGTGTATTTTAATATAAAACGCCGACCTGGTGCAGCTTTAATAAAGAAGTGTCAGACACAGTGAAGCTGGGCTGACTGGAGGGATGGATCTGAAGCTGCATCAGGAGGAAGGGATACTGGAGATGTAGCAGCTGGGAGAGGGTGACAGTAACTTTCTGTCCCTTTTTACCTTGTCAGCACAAGAGCAAAGTTCACTTTCTGAAAGACACAGCTCACATTTACGTAACCTCTCGGCAGCTGTTATCATTTGGGGATCAGAAAACCACAAAATCGAATCAGAGCCTCAATCAAAAGACTGGAAAGTCATTATCCCGCATTAGGAGGGTTTCTTTCATTAGAGCTGCATGTCCTTGACCTTCAAAACCCTCCGAAACAATTGTGGTTTATAAAAATGATGGGTTTCCTTCTCTGTCTTTTTCCTTTCAAGCGGCCGGACAGCCAACCACGTTGTGACGCTCAACAGAAAATCACACAAGGTTCATGGAAGAAACCCCATCCCTGTTTTAAACCAATTATCTGCAAATCATGTCCTTCACAGCGTGTCGAGATCTGTGCATCCTCTGCAGCTCAATAACCAATGAAGATTCATCACGGGGGCCCAAACAGGGGATCTGGGGACAGTCAAACCTTTAAAAAATATATATATATTCTTCGTGTTTATGTCATCTGATATGTGAGTGAAATCTGGATTTGATTGGTCCACGTATCACCACAGACTCTGTTTCATCATGCAGCAAGAGAGAGAGAGACTGTTCTGGGGTGGCGGCCATGTTGAAAAGAAAACACAATAACATTACCAGATGCTTCAAACACAGGTGGGCTGATGTTAACGTCTTACACTCTGAGTGAACACACTAAATCTAACTATAGTGTTCAGATTCACATTCATTTTTATTGGTTGGAAAAAATTTGAATATTTACCATTTAACTCCATATAATGGAAATGCAATGTATCACATATTACTGATGTTTTTTTGTTTTTTTTTTATCATTTAGGAAATCATTTTTTAATTTCGATAAAAATCCAAAAACTGGAAAGAAAATCGAAGATGTGGTCAGGCAGCTCAGATTGGATTTTTTTTTTTATTTCTCTATGAACAGACTGGATCTGCAGAACGTTAATAATGTTATGCCCCTTTAATTGAGCACTAGATTAAAACAAAAAAAAGATATACAGAAACTTCATTTAGAAAGGGCAGTAAAGGTCACTGTAAACGCTGGATTTAGATCCACAGATGCAATATATACAGTCAGTAATTCTTTATTTTTGATCCTGTGGCCCTCTAATGTCTCTTGTTCTGTGCTCCTGAATAAAATTAGCTTCTGATATAAACACATATTATGGATGTAGTTGCATCTTCAGGGCAATAACACGACTCATGAGATGTTTTTGTGCTTTTGGGTCACAGCAGATTGCTCCTCGGCTCGGCCAGCCTGTCCGCTCGGAAAGTCAGGACTTTAATGTGCCTTAGGAAAGCAAGGTGATGCAGGAAATAACACCAGCTGTATGGTGTTTTATTTCTCTCTTTTTTTTTTCTTCTTATTTTTGCGTGTAGGGAGGGATTTGGCCAAATTTGAACCCTTAAACTGCAGACAGACAGGCTGCAGCCCTCCCTTACATTGTGCTTTACTTCAGTTGATAAGTACTGCTTATTTTACATAAACAACTTAATTTCATATTTCCCCCTCTGTGGCTCCTCTGTGGTTTGCAGTGATAAAAACAGTGCAAAGGAATACATTTGTATTGTAAATATATACTGCAGGGGAGACCATTGATTTAATTTTGAATGTTGTTTTATTCTAGAGAGATATAGACTTCTGTATGCTATTAATTGAGGTAATTTTGATAATTGCTCAGTGGTAGGATTCGTTTATAAAATTGCAAAAACACAAAAATCTCCAGTACATGTTGCATCTATAGTGCAGAGGTAATATGAGCACATACCAGCAGCAGTTGCACCTGTGCAATATTTGGTTGGATGAAAACTAAAGATCTGTCCCGCCAGCTGGACATTTTAAGTCAGTTGCTTCTTTTCTCTTTTTTTGGGGGGGGGGACTTGTATGAGAAGAGCTCGGTTATGTATTGTGGATGTAAAAATAAAAATGCACGTTTAAGCCTAAAACCAAATGATTTGCTGTATGAAAGCAAACTAGCAGCCTCTTGCTCCTGAACTGCGTCCTATAGCCAAGCTTCTCCTGCGGGTTCATCTCTCTCATCTGCAGTATTTTTAAGCTTCTGTTTCTGTGTATTTTATTTTTTATCCTCATTTAGTTAACGAATCCATCTCGGCTGAGTCTCTTATAGCGGGATCTTTGAGACGGAGCTCTATTCAGACGGTTCACAGGATAGTTGAAACCTAATGAAACCTTTACGTCTGTTCTGTATTTATTGTAATATTCACCTGAACACTATCCGAAATATAGATTCATTTGATGTTTAAATGCAATGGCATTTATAGCATACTGTATGTTTATAAATAAAATGTTCTAAATTAAAACTGCTTCTGTTTTTTGGGGGGGTTTTTTCAATAATGGTACAAAAACAATTAATGCACGACCTAAAATATTTAAACCAACGGTGAATAAATACTTAAAATATACTGTAGAATCTACAGTATCAAATATTTTAAGTATTTATTCACCGTTGGTTTAAATATTTTAGGTTCTGCATTCATTTTTTACAGTGTAGATGAAATCGCGACATTCAGCAAAAAGTAAAGAATGTAAAAAAGGAAACCGAAAGTCAGGTCTTTTTTGGAAATGTTTCCTCTTCAAAGAGTCTTCACTGCAGCGCTGCCTTCATGGTTTGTTTGTTTGTTTGTTTGTTTATCCAGTTAGGGCTCATTGAGGGAGACTTACGAAATAAGACGACAGATAAAACAATACTATAAATGGATACAAATTCTAAAATAAGCAAGTCCATTAACCCAGAGTTTAAACTTGTAAATGCTGCCAGTAATGTCAGATTCGTTAGAATGTAATTTAAGTTAATGTGAGATTATGATACCGTATAAATGACTTAAATGTTAAGTCATTTACCGTATAAATGTTGGGGTTAGTTTTAGGTTATAAGGCATCTAAGTCGTACATCGAGTAATCCAAAATATTTGTAAGTTCTGGTAGCTATAAAAATACAGATAGTGAACACATTTAAAAATGTCTGCTTATTGGTCCTTTGTGTCAAATGTAGATGACAAGGTTTCCATATTGTCACATGTTCTCGGCTTCATGAGAACGGTTTCTCAAATGATGTTGGATCTCAGAAGACCCACATTTGATTATGAATATTTGCATTGAAAATATTAGAAATGATGTTCATTTAAATGCATATATTTTCACCGTTTTTTATGAACAATAAAAAGACTAGTGTTGCTGTCCGTGGTGCTGAAATGTCCGACCTTTTCAAACGACCATGACCGAACAACGTTGTATTTTTTAGTTATCACTAAGAAGCTTCTTTGAGGATTGTATAATTAAAGAATATATAAACCTGCAATATAATAACTAATAACTGTCCAAAGAAAACATGACAAAGCAACGTGGACTATTATTTTTTTTTTTTTATCATCAACAACCATTTCAATGGTACACCTGGAAAACTATGTGCACATGTAGAAATATTTCCTTCTTAAATATAAGCATTCATTACCTACATATAAATAACTTTCAGATCCTGGACAAAACATGTTACATAATGCTCACAAAATGGAAGAGAAATCATTGTAAAATCAGACAAAGAGACAACATGCAAATTATATAGAAATAAATACAATGTTTGCATCCATTCCCTTTTTTTATACCCAAAATAAATTCTTCCGAGGGAATTTTGTAAAACATCAAAAAGACTTGTATGATCGATCTACGAGGGAGTATGGCCTATGGTTCAACTATAGGAGACAATAATACGTATTAACACTATACAGTTTGAGCCACAAAAACACTGCCGTAGAAAGACACACAAAACACACAGATTTCCTGTCAGAGGTGAACATTGCAGTAGTTTGTGCCTTTTTTTTTTTCTCGAGGAAATAATTGTGTTTATATCGATAATTTAAAGAAACTAAACTCTCAGCAGCCCTGGGAACAAAAACACAGCTGTGAAGAGGCTACTTCCAAACAGCATATTGTGTCTGCAGAGATCAGAAAAGCAAAATGCGTCAGCGTCTCGTTAGATATTAGTTGTGTCAGACTGTGGATTTGTGAGAGAGCATCCTCAGTCATGGATATTAAACGTCTCTCTACCAAACAAAGCAGCTGTTGAACTCTGACATATAATGTGACTTAACGAGGCTGCCGTTGCTCACTGGTGGCACGACGCGTTTCCAGTGCGCAGACGTTTGTGTTTGCTCGTAAATTGGCCCAAAAAAAAGAAATTCATCTCAACATGTCACTTCATCCGGTATTCAGTCTTAAATGAGTCCTTTGTTTCTTTAAACAGGTGGATTTTCTTTGGGATGAGAGATGTGTTCTGAATTTGCGCATGAAGACTCTCAGCAGTAGTGTCATGTTGTTGATATGAGTTCAGTCTTTAGACTTGACCGGACACATTTCACCCAACTTTCACTTGCTTTAAGAAAACGTTGTTGTTATTATCAGACAATACGACTTGTCAAGATGGATATTTTCACAGCAAAAGTGTCAACTGACCACAAGAAACGGCGCAAGGCATAAAAATAAAATAACATTGTTGTCATCTTCTTTTTAACTGCTTTTTATTGTCCTTAAGTCTGTCATGGGCAATTGCTTTTCAGTCTCCGGAGGATGAGGAAACGTATCTCTTTCCCTCTGCTCTGTTTTCTGCCTCATTAGAACATGCTGGTCTTTACTAGTGTAGCTTTGGCTCCGTTCTGTCTTTGCAAAGACGACAGTACGCTGGCGAACGGCCCGCCCAATGAGTCCGGGATAGAGGTGATGGTCCCCGGGGCGGTGGCCCAGCCCTGGCCCGCTGCTGTCACCCCCATGCCGCTGGACACAGAAGTCTTCCCTTGGTCCACCTGTCCGTTCCCGGTGGTGTTGACCTGGCCTCCGGTGGGGCTCGGTCCGCCGCAGTTGGAGGTGGTGATGGGGATCGGGCCCGGTCCTCCTGTGCTGTCGGGATCGGTAGATTTGGTGTCTTTACTGTCGTCATCTCTGGAGTCGGACTTCTTTCCAGAATTGGACTTGGCAGCCGCTGCGGCCGCTGCAGCTGCACGCTCCTGCTTGCGAAACTTGGCACGCCGGTTTTGGAACCACACCTGGGACATTGAGAAAGGGTGCAAAAGTTAAACCAACATAAAGGGGTCAGTTTGTGACAAAAAAAAAAATTGCTAATTGAAACCTATTTATCATTCGCTCTCAATTTTCAAATGAGCATGACCAGTAAGGCGCTAAAGCCCAGTTGAGGGGATTAACTCTAAACCAGTGTGCTGCTATGCTTTCTGATGTCTAAATGTCTTAAAGTGTCCCTTAAGACAAAAACAATCTCTATTTTGCGCATTAATGCATGACTGTGTGCTACATGGTACCAACTGTAAAGCTTTTATTTCACTCAAATATGTGAAAACTAACTGATGAGTTGCAATGTAGTAAAGTGTTTCTTATTTGCATCATAAATCCCCCCCCGTGCGTAATGGCAGCAGGTTGTTGTCTGTCGAGTGGCCGGTGGCTGTACCTGCACTCTGGCTTCAGTCAGATCGATTTTGAGTGCCAGCTCCTCTCTGGTGTAGATGTCCGGGTAGTGCGTTTCCGCAAAAACCCGCTCCAGCTCCTTCAGCTGGGCGCTGGTGAACGTGGTCCGGATGCGCCTCTGCTTTCGCTTCTCGTTCAGCCCGCCGTGATCCGTGAAAAGTTTGTAGGGAACTGTAAACGAAATGAAAGTGTCACCGTCAGACGGTGGTCGTATCTGTGCAGATTGAGATATGAGTGTGTGTAATGTCGTCAAATGGAAGTAAATTCAAATTCAATATTTTGTATAAAATCCGGTTATGGATGCTGGGTAAAGCTCTGAATTGTATTATGCCTTTGATTACCTGTGAATTAGTTCTGAATTGATAACGTTGCTGACCCATGATGCGGTTAATTGTGATGTTAAACTAATTGTTGCTCCTCAGATTGAGGCTCAAGTTTGAAAACTTGTCATAATGTTCCCATCCGCCCCGCTTGTTGCTACTGTAACTCCAATTCGGTGTCAATAATGAGCTTTAGTCTTTGGTTATCTAATTATTTTCGAAGCTTTATGTCTCATCGCAAAGTAAATAAATTATGCCTATCATTTTGGCAGTTTAAGATAATTCTGTTGGCGGTTTTGGGTGTGACTGGGATAGTATAACCCCGTAACCGAATTACCGCTTGCCTGCAATCGCTTCTAACGTGATAAATTCTTTCATTTGTGTAAGCAAATTTCGTTTGGTAAATACTAAACACATTTCCATTTTCAAATGCAATCAAGGCGTCCTATAATACGCCGGGTTGAGGCTCCGGAGCCGCTGCTTACCTGCGGCGTACGGGCTGCTCTGGTGGTCCCGCAGCGTCCCCAGGCTGCAGGAGCCCGGCGTGAGGGACGGACAGCCGGAGGTGGCACCGAAAGTGGTCCTGATGGGATTGTACTGAAACCCACTGGCTTGACTGCACGAGCTGAAGTCCGCATAGGCCGATGCCAAACTCGTCGTGTCCATTCCGGCCATACATGACTCGTAGGCAGAGGAATTTAGGTAAGAATACTCCATTTTATACATTTGAGAAGGCTCGGTGGAGTTAGAAAGCTGCACTTCCCGGGGAAAAAAATGTCAAACAAAAACTACCCCCAAAAAAAAAAATGGGTTAGAAAGTAAAAAACACAATCGAAACAAAAATGAGGACGCGCGGTCTGAGTTGGGGGGGAAAATGACTTGTTTGGGTTTAACTGGTTGGAAGGAGGCTGGACGGTGTAGATGTTCACTGCTCAGCGCCTGCTCCAAAACTGGCCTCCTTTATAGGAACCTAGCCCTGTTTTATGAAAAGCCCCCTAAGAGCCGCCTAGCCCGAGGTCTCTAGAGCATATAGTCCTCATAATAAACTTGGCTCTTTCCGCTTGGACAATAGCAAAGCGTTTGGTCTTATTGCTAGCGCTTTTTTACATGACAATAACTCATCAGTCTATTGGGCTGGCACTGGGGGCCCGGGCTGTCCAACCTCCCTATCATTGATCCCCTGCATCTCTAATTAGAATTTAATACCACGCCATTACGCACCCCTCCACCACCACCGCCCCCCTCCACCCCACTCCTCTCCAACCACCATCTTGCCCTTTAATTCAATCACACCACTTGGAAATAATGAAAGTTGGGTGACGATTCTCCCTGATCCAATTTTCTCCAAGCTTTTAAGCCTTTTAAGCGACCGTATACCTTGGGCAGGATTTCACATAGTATTCCCCGTCTGCCTCTTCTCTCTGCCCGTCTGCTGCGACTGTTTTCTTTCTGTTTCTGACTCTCTGTCTTCCGCACTGAAGCAACAAAACAGGCTATTTGAACAGGTAGAACGACCGATTTTGCAGTTTAGGTTTGACGACTTTTTTGAGGTTTTAAAATCTCCTTTTTTTGGATAAATAAAAATCTGCACCTGAGGTGATGTCATCTGTTGTATTGTTTTTTTTATTTATTTTTTATTGTTTTGTCACCATCTATAATCCGAATGATTCTGCTTTGTTTCAGGACACTGGTTGCAAGAAAACTACTGAAACAAATCACATTTTTCACTTTTTCCTTTTAGAGAAAAACACGATTTTACGTTATTTTATATATATATATATATATATATATATATGGTTACACTGAATATAAAAGGCTTGTTCAGGTGATTTTTTTTTTCTCCACAGTGTATGCGCACCAATCACATCTATAACAACAGAGCGATCCCCCTTTGTTTTGTTTTGTTTCTCTTTGTTTCATTTCACATTACACTGCATGGGTTCCAACATGTCTCATTGTTTTTATTTCGTAATTCACACTTTTAAATCAGTCCTTTGTGATTTCTGCATCTAAAAATGAAGTCAATAAATTAAAGTTGGAAATTGTCCCCATCATATTACAATTTACGCGCAGTAATAAACGAATTTACCAGCTTCGGTTTAATAATGCCCTTTTTGCCAAATAAACAACGCATTTCTAATTATTTCCTCCGCACCGCTGCAGTATAATCTCTGCTAAACTTCCGGGTGTGTTTTTATGATTCAAATGAGTTTGTAATTGTCTTTATTACTTTCATTATTCCGTTTATTTGGCAAATAACATCTTTCTAATGAAAGTAACGAACTGGCGAGGCAGTCATCGGACCTCTTAGGCTCACAATATTGGCTGAGTGGTTAATTCGGTTTGTGTAATAAGGTGAACCGTTTTGTATGGCGCTTACACACTCGTGTGTGTTTCGGTTTTTTTTTTTTTTTTTCATTGGACCGAGTTCAAGTCCTCGTTTGAAGCTGCGGGTTTTTTTTCCTCAACACAAAAAGGCGCAACAGGAATTATGGAGCAACAATTACATTTAGCAGATGAGAGTTTGATGTTTGAATGTGTTCACCACTGGTCGTGTTTCAGTGATGGATCTGTGTGCTGATGGTCCTACACTGAAAGTCACTATAATATTCCCATAATAATCCCGAGTTTATTTTATCACACGTTGGACACTGGATATTATAAACCTTTGTCTCACAACCTATTACATTTTATTATAAGATTATAATGGATCTTTTTTTTTTCTTCTTTTGATTTGATTTCATCCTTCACAATATTGATCGTGTTGCTTCATCTTAAATAAAGAAGGCTGGAAAGATATTAAACAACGTTTATTTGTTGAAATCGGGACTACAAGAACATATAAAAATAACCTATGAGGCCTTCTAAACCACATACAGGTCAATGTCGGGGGTCACTGGTGTACAATTCCACAGCAAATCCTCTTTTCGTCTCTGTTTAAAGATCTTCATTTGAAATACTTTTCCAGACACACGTGTCAGTACCTCCACATGAGGAACCACTTGCCTTCTTTCGATATTGGCACCGCATTCAAAAACAGCTGCCGTTTGATGAAATATTCACTTGTATACGGCATTTTTTTTAAAGAAATTAGATTTTAAGATTGAATTTCGCACCAAACGCTTTTATAAATTGAACATGTTGTCCGGCTTCAGGGTGCAAAGTGCAGCTCCCATATTATCTGTTCAAATAGACCCGCTTGCATTTGCCATCAATTATTTTTCTCCACAATTGCTGACGTGTTGCAGTGTGTTTCTCCCTTTTCTTTCGTGTGTACATTGTCTTTTCAGAGATCAACGAGAGCCAAAAAGAAAAAAGTTAATTCTTTCTTGACACAACCCGGTGCCTATTATGTAAATGTTTCTTTTTTTTGTTGTTTTTTTCTCTTTTCTACACACGAGCTGGGACCCAAAAGTTGTACCAAATGGTTAATTTGATTATTGAAACCAAAGAGCCAAATGGTTCACCGTCCTCCCTCCACGCGTCTGGCAGCGAGAAAAGAAACCATCTCTGGGAATTAATCTAATAACGCTCAAAGAAACGAGAAGTCTTTTCTGATATTTCGCCGAGGCAAATACAATTATAGCTTTTAGCCATCGGTTTCTTTCACTGAAGCCGCTCTTTATTCTTGCGGTCTATAGTCCTCACACCATAGTCCACCAGCTATTGAAACGCCTCCTCTTTTATAGTTTCAACATCTTTTAATTCTTTCAGCTGGTTGGTTGGGGGGGGCACAGTTTGATGTTTTCATGTGAGAATATTAAATCTGAAACTCTGCTGTCTGAGTTTATTTATTTATTTTATTTTTTATTTTATAACTTTTGCAAGATGCAAAACGCGCAGACCTTTTATTTCCCGCAGAGGGTCCTGGTGGCTGCAGGTTGTATTCAGCACCGTTTCCAAACGGTGATTTACAGTAACATAATGATCCTTTAATTCAAGTAAAGCGGTAGTTAATTAGTAATTATGTGGCAAATAAAGGGCTCCAACCATAAGCCTTCACTTAAATAAATCAGTAAAATGCGATGTGTGCAAGACCCTAAATTCCCCTGGCAAGTGCCGGACAATAGCCGGGATATGGGAGCAACTCCTCTCCATTTAGTGCGCACTATCGTTGCTCAGCAATATAGGAATGCGGGTCGACAGGAGGGACAAAAAGAAGAACAAAATGCCATTGTCTCTGGATGGATTGGATGGATCCACTCCCCCGAAAAGGCAGAGACACAGAGGAGGATAAAGGGAGAGAGCGCGATGGGAGGGTCCCGCTGTCACATTTCACCTACAATGTCTCACTCCTCCGCCCGAGGAAATCCTGCGCTTATCAAAACGGTTATTAATAAGGCCGCGTGTTGCAGGGGAGGGGCTCGAGAGCCGATAAAAAATTCATTTTGGGCATGCTCTCGTGGCAATTTAGGCTGATGGCTCAATTTGACAGGATGGATAAATGCGAGAAAAAAAAAAGATGAAACTATCAGACAGGTAGTAAACGTGGCCTTACTGTTTAACTTCACACTAATAATCCAATCAATATCCAAAACAATTATTACATTCTGTAATAAATCAAAATCTGTTTTTATATTGTATTGTTTCTCTAAGCTGACTCGATTGTAAGATCTGAAACAGCACATAAGAAAAACAGGTTGACACAAAAGAGGGGAGGGGAAAAGTCAAACATCTGAGAGTTAAAGCTGTTCCAGGTCGGTGCGTAAAAAGTGCATCGCGTTTCCAAGCGCACAGATGGAAAGTGACATCTGGAGAAGAAGCAAAATTAAATTAGAAGCTGGTGTCTTCTCTCGGTGTCTGGACAAAAAAAAAGCGTGCGGCACAAAAGACTTCAGTGTCTCAGTCTGCTGTGTGCAGGCTCGTGTTGTTCTTGTTATTTGACGTTTTTTTTCACCTGATGCTTCTTTATCCTGTCATTGTGGTGGTGATAGAGAGGGAAGTAGAGGAGGAATAAACCTGCATGCAGCAAATAGTGTATGCATCTTTAAAGCTTGTAATAAAATTCTAAAATAATGTTTTTTTTGTGGTCACTCATGTGAAAGCAAAGCAGATGGATAACCCTTATCAACCTTTTATTTAGCCTATATGGAAACAAAATGATTACTTTACAGATTGTACACGAGGAAAAAGGTAAATCTGTTGTGATGTGTCCCTGTTATCTCCCATTAACTCGTCTCGTTGTTTTCCAGATCAGCAGCCAGCTCCTGCAGAGCACGGCTCGTCTCTCCTGGCCTCTCCGGCCCCTCTGAGCCTTTATCTGTGCTTCCCAAGTGACCAAGAGGCCAGCCAGTGGATTAGCATAAAAATCTTATTCCGGGGGATAAGATTAGGAAACATATTACCCTCAAACGCGGCCTTGGCACGAGCGAGAGCCAGGCAAGGAATCAATTACTAAATTACTCCAACCTCTAAGTCGACATTAACGCAGAGAAATGCCATCGACCGGATCTGAAATAAGATTTCGCAAAGATGTGATCATTAAATCTCTTGCCAGTGTTCAAGAATTTGATTCATAAAATCGTCTGAAATGAGATGGAATTAAATTCTTATCGGAGCTCTTGTCATCGTTTCAGCTCGCGCTGCTTAACGTTGGTCAATGGCCTTCATGAGATTTTCCCTGTAAATAAATTTAGTAATTGAATCCGCCTCTCCACGACACATTGTTTGGTTGTTATTAATTTATTGCTGCCATGCAGGCGGACGGATGGGGCTCGCGAGCCTGAGTTTAGATGTTGCTGCTTTGAATGTTTTGATCTACAGACACCAACACAACGGTGCGTTTTTGACGCAGTTAAACTGCAACACGGGGGGGTGGGGGTGCTATCTGAAACATCATCTGTCATTTTTTTTTCTTTTTTGGCCTCCTGCATTTCACCCCCAGTCGGGTCAAGGCATATTTTATTTAGCATAGTCTACTGGCATTGCCCCCCTCCCAACCCCCACATTAGCAATTGACAATTATTAGCCCCAGCCTCATAAATCAGCTGCGTGACCCGTTATTATTGTTGAATTGAATAGCTGTTGGGGAAGTGAGGGTCAGTGTCATTAACTCCCCCCCAACCTCCTCCAGCCCCACACACACACCCTCCCCTCCCCCCTCCTCTCCCCCACACCACCCTCGGGCCCCCTGAAGGCATTTGGCCCTCTATACAAGGACCTGCTGGCTAATAATGCCGTGTGGTCGGCCCTAAAAGCTTAATCACACATGCATTAAGCGGCAGACAGCGGCCTTTTGTGCGCACGTAGGTTTACTGGAATTAAGCGATTAATGGTCATCTGAGCGGCAGGCGACAAGGCGGTGCATCGAGAATGATGGAGCGGTTTTTAATGTAAAAAAAAAAAAAAAAAAAAAAAAAAGAAAAGAGGAGGGGAGGGAGAGAGACTGGCCTGTAGGAGCGGAGGCGTCAGGGTGAAAGGGAGGAAGGAGGGAGGGAGGAGTGGGCAGCAATTACAGTAGGCCAAGTCTCCCAATCCATCATAAAACGTCAAGGTCATTGTGAGTTATATTGATTATTATACAACGCATTGTAAAGTTTATTATTACACCCCCCTGCTTCCACATTATAATATGCAAAAGATACCACATGTAAACACCTGCTATCAATTTCTAAAGCTGCTAATTTGTCTCGCCCCCCCCCCCCCCCTTCTCATCTCATATTCTTTTGATGTGTTATGACTAAACAGTGGCCTCGGTTGTACATTAGACTTTCTGTTTTGCCCCCAGCCTCCATCTGCATAAACCATCAAAGCTCATATGAATTATTATTTCCATATAGTCAAAAGAGTCCCAACAAGGGCCTCAAATATTCATAACATGCGCTCAACAGGACGCTCTGCCTGGTATTGTTTCAAAACATAATCATCAATCAATACTGGGAACACTCGATGAAGACTTGTTGTGTTTTCATGGCTCATTTGATGATATAACAGCACGTGTGTCAGAGGACAAATATCTCTTGAATCCTCTCGTTAATCCACAACACACTTCTGATCGGCGGATGTTTTCTCAGTCATCCCTCATATATGTGGGCAGGTGTGCTTGATTGACAGTTCTGTCACTGCTGTGTTGCTCCTGTTAGAGTGGGACAGTCCGAAGCCCCCACTGTCACCCACACAGGTGTTTTCAGTTATGTTCATTAGGTGGAGCAACATACACCTTTTGTCCTTCTCAGGGTTTGGTGATATCATGCAACTGACTCCACTCAACAATCAGCTATAACTAAAGGCTGTATTGTACTTAAGTACAATTTTAAGGTACATGTTCTTTACTTGAGTATTTCCATTCTCTGCTACTTAATACTTCTGCTTCACTAAAATTCAAAGTCAAATTTTGCATCTTTTACTCCACTGCATGTATTTGATAACTTCAGTTACTATGAAGAATCAGATTCAGATTAATGCTGAAAAATGTGTCATGTTATAGGTTCATATAAACGTTTTGAAGCTACCTGGCAGTGTACTGTGTATAAGCTCCACCTTTACAAGCTGCAACATTAAAGTGATGAACACATTATTGCATCAATAAATATAATACAATATGTGATGTATATTATTCTGAAATGAGGCATTATGCAGAATGAGTTCTTTTACATTTTGATGTTTGATACTTTTGTACTTTTACTTATTAGTTTGAATGCAGGAGTTTTACTTGTAACAGAGTATTTCCACACTGTGGTATTTCTACTTTTACTTTTACTTCAGCGCTGCATATAATCATCAGTCAAAGAGAAGTATGCAATTCAATTCAAGTATTAGATGTTCTTTCTATCTTTCGAGGACCAATTAACCCTCTGAGGGTTTCTTTCTCATTTGTTTGCTTGTTTGTCTTTTGATGCCCTGTGTGTTACACATCAGTTTAGATTTAGAGTAAAGTCAATGTTGTTTCATACCATTGTCTCACTGTTAAAGGAATACTTCACCCCTAAAATGATCATTTGTATATTAACTACTCACCCTGTGTTACCTTGACTTCTTAAAGAAAACGTTGTATTTCTCGCATGCCTCCATGGTGAACAAAGAATCCAGAAAAATGGAGAAAGTCTTGAGTCTTGATGAATTAAAGTAAATGTGGGCCGCGTTTACCAACAGCAAAACTATATCAAAACATCCATTTACAAACTCTCACACAACTTCAAGAAGTAACACGAGGTCAGTAATTGATATGCAAATAAAGGTTTTGTGGGTGAAGTGTTCCTTTAAGCACTCAAAAACAGCCGGTAATCATTTCATGAGAGCAGGTGGCAGATTGTTGATACCACAAAGGTCTTTATTCCCGGTTTGTTTATCCGAGTTTAAAGTGAACCACATCCATCTTTGAACACAACGATCCTAACATCATCGTCTCTCTGCTCACTAACAGAACATTCAAATTAGTAAACTGTGTATTGGCCACGAGGAAGCTAACTTCCTTGAATTTCATGTACACTTTGTCATTTTTTCTCTTCCTCAGGAAAGCCATCCATATTGATGGCAGCGGGTGATTTATATTGCCATGACCACCATCCAATGGCAGCGCCTGTTGATCAATCAAACCTAATTTGATTGGATGGAGTCCTTAAAGAACAGCCAGATGGGAGCCATCAGAGTCGGTCTGTCCGCTGCAGGCTCTGATTCACTTCCTGTTCCCAGAAGGCCTCTGAAGGATGATGCCGCACCACAGAGCTGCACGAGATAGATTCAGTATTCTGGCTGAAATCAATACATGTGGATAGTGAATTGGCTGGTACACAAAATGTGATTCCTAGAATGTTTTATAATGCAGTCGGAAAAACATGTTAGTGGGCTGCAGCACACACAGCTTAGAGAACAGATATGTTGCCTGTTAGAAGACGTGAAGCAGTGACAACATTATTAAAGGATAAATCTGTGATGTTCTATGTTTTTCTGTTCGTCAACAAATCCCATGCAAATACCAAAACCGAGCATGAATTGACCCTAAGAAGTATTTCTGTGTATTCAAAAGTTGGGCTGCAACTCACTATTATTTTCAAAATGTCAGAAAATAGTGGAAAATGTCCATCCCAGTTCCTCAAAATCCAAAGTGATGTCTCTAAAAGTCCAAACCCCCAACAAATCAGTTTAATATGATATAAAACAGAGAAAAGCAGGAAATCTCCATATTTGAGAGGCTGAAAACAGCATTTTCTGCCATTTTTGCATGAAAAACTATGATTAATCAATTATTAAAATGGTTGCCGATTATTTTCAAATCAAGTAGTCGACTACTCATTGCAGCTCTAATCCAAAGCCTGATATATCTTATTCTTCTCTTCCATAGATCTCCAGTGTTGTCTCAAAAAATATTTAAAACACATCAATGAGCCAAGCTGTCGCACTGTGTGACATGTTCCTTCATTTACATAAACCTGGGCGTTGTAGTTTAATTTGAGTCGATCCTGCATACATCTTCCCAAACGCTCTTTAGCGCATCAAAAACAGCCACTGAAAATAGTCTCCGATAAACGCACTGTTTACTTCTGTTTGAGTACTATTTGCGAAAGACAGTTCCAAGTGCTGCCATTTCTTTTTTTATTGAAAGTACATAATTGTGACCTGTTTTTCAAAGATTTAAGTCTTCAGTGGGAACCAATGGACTTCGGACCGAGAGCCAGAGACAAGCGCAGGAAGTTGGAATGTACTTAGACAAGAGACTGTTGTTGGTTTTGGTGTTTTCATGGGATTTTTGACGGTTTGAAAATCATATATTAAGACCAGCCTTATCTTTTTAAACGTGACTTTCAGCAGCAGCAAAGGTGATTTTTCGACATTTCTGAGACTCAAGTGTGAAGGAGAAAATGAAGCAATGGCAACATTATTATTCAAGGATAAGGGCATAGTAATGTGGTAATGCTAGAAAAAAGCTGGATAAAGTTCAAACCCTGCTAATTTTGCCAGTTGCTGTGGGAAGTGATCGTGAATGTAGAGTTGTAGCGTTTAGAAAGTTACGAAAGTTGTCGGACCCAGCCTTCCTAATTGTGTGAAGGGGATTTGAGCTGAATGCTAACATCAGCATGCTCACAATGAAACCGAATTAGAATCAGAATCAGAAATCCTTTATTAGTCCCACAGCGGGGAAATTTACACGGTTACAGCAGAAAGGTAAAAAGACGATGACGATGCTAACATTGTTACCGTCTTAGTTTAGCAAATTTTTTATTTGATCTGATGATGGCGATTGTTGAAAAGTCAGTTATTACGATACATTTTGAGATGAACATGAATGTGTTTACCAAATTTATGTCAATCCCTCCAATAGTTAGTGAGACATTTCACTCAAAACCACGTATGCCATGCTCATGGTGACGCTAGCAGAAAAGTCCGGGGATCACAGGAGTCAGTAGGATTCATCGTCTGTGCAACATTTCATGCCAAACAACTTAACAGTTGAGATATCAACTAAGTTGCTAGCGTGGCTAAAATTCTGTGGCAGTCGTGTTCTATCCGCTCTATTTCTATGCAGTGTATCTTCCCTCCTCTGCCTCCCCTGTTGAAGCTTGACGTGACAAATAGCTGGATCTGCACTTTTCTGTAGCAAAACCAACATGCCCCTCATCATCGCTGGGTGCAAATTTGATCAGAACACACCCAGAATCCCCCGGCTGCCCGATGATGAATTGGCATATTAGGAACGATGTTTATGCATCAGGCCAGCACTCTCCAGCAAATGACAGTAAATTGCTTTTCAGACAAATCTGGTCTGGGATTCCTGTGACTGGGGATGAATTGAACCTTCCTCGTGGAGCCCGTTGGTTCCAGGAAAACTTGTCAAAGAGAGCAGATGATGACGTTTCCTTAATTGGCTATGGTACCTTTCTGTGAAGTTAGTCATTTTCAGCTCATTTATTTGATAAATATGAATGTTTATTACTAAACTGAACACTTCAGGAAGAATATCGATTTGCTCCTGATTGGTTTGAGGAATTTGAGAAAAGCTACATTCATCCACAAATTCCTTTTTACCGTTTATTTACCTTTTTAATAAACTCTGTCAAATGTAATGTCTCAATGATGGAGTGAGCTTGTGAAGCCAGGAGTTGAACTTGGCTGTTCATATAGCTTTTATATGAATTAACGTCAGTGTAAGCTGGTCTAGCTGAGCCTGGTCCAGGTCCAGATTGAAGCCACAGAATGAAAACCAATAGCCCTGGGCTGATATAGAGTAGCAGTGAGAAGACGGAGGGAACCGTGAGAGGAGCAATAAAGCTAATGTGATCAAAGAAAATGGCTCTCTGAATAGAGGTGGGATGAAAGCCATACCCCTGAAATCTGGGTTTGCAGGCCCTGGCAGAGGTGATAGCATGATGAAGTTTGTACTGGATTTCCTGAGAGTAGAGGCAAAGTGGCCTGAAACCACCTCCACTCACGTGTTGGATGTGAAATTGATAGGCAATATGTGTTCATGGTATGGGCCTCTATATAAATAACATCTCAGAGTCGATAAAATGTGACACAATATAACAGAAGCATTAGCATTAGTAGTGATTCTACAGACGATTAACTTACAAAGCAGGGACGCGTAACTCCTTCTAAAAACACAAAATGTCTTTTTTTTACATAAACTTTAGATTCACTACAATGTGTTAATTGGTGAACTTTAGAGGTGCAGGTCGCTCAGATCTTTTATACTTTGGAGGAAGCCAGGCTAGCTGTTTCCACCTGCTTCTAGTCTTTATGCTAAGCTAAGCTAGAGTTGTATCAACCTCTTCCTGTAACTCAGAGGCAGGAAAGTGAATAAACGTATCCCAAAATGTCATGTCAAGTTTATTTACAGAGCACATTCAAAAACAACCAACGTTGACCAAAGTGCTTTGCAAAGACATTAAATAACATTTAAAAAGTGTAATTATGGCTTTAAATGTGATGTTCAAGTGGTTAATTGTCACAGATGTGTCAGGGACCACCAAGGCCGTGACCATAAATGGTGCTATACATAGAGACGATTATTCTGTGTATATTGATGTAGAATTTGATAAGAATTTACATTAATTCAAGTAACCAGACTGATGCATGTTGTGACTGGGTTACTGTAACTCGGCTGATCTTATTTTATGGTTTTATTCCTGAAGCATGTTTTTCTCCTGCATTAAAATAGACATCATGGGATCAATTTGATGACAACAAAATACATTTCAATAAGCAGTACATTCAGTATTGTTATTCCCGTTCAGTTTGGATTCATCATCCTTTCAGACATTTTGGATTTTCCAAGCTGTATATGTACGTTATATAGTTTGCATTTTATTTCTATTTTATGCCAAACATCTCTACGGTTTCACGATTACAAGACATTATTATTTTACAAAACATACATCCTCCGGTTATACATAAACAAAAAAAAAAAGAGACCAAAATAATACTTGCTACTGCTACATTTCAACAGTTTATTTATTTATTTGTATTTCATCTACAGGGTAACTGTAGTGTTTATTGGCCGTTGGCTGCTTGTAATAGCCGAAGGCAACGATCTTGTTTAGCTTCTATTCAAAAGCAATCACAAAATGCCCACCAGTTTGCAACCAGCGTTTGTCCGCCCTTCCCTTCCCCTGGCTGTGTTTGCAGGTTTGCATCTGAATCAGGGGCTGGCGGGGGCCCGAGCCGCTCGGCCACGTGGACCAGATTGATGTCATTGTCTCGGCACACTGACCTTTGCTGTAATACCCACGGCAGACATCACAAACTCTCACATCAATTTAGTCCAATTGGATGTGGCATGTCTTGGCTAACTCAATTTGTGGAGAAATGCACCTGTCTCTGCCTTCCCTCCCTATAGATTTACTCAAGGGGAGGGGGAGGGGGGTGGTACTGCAGGGAAGAGAAAGGGAGAGTGAAGGGAGGGTTCAGGAGTGGAGTTGGCTGCTGATCCAC
>CALSCE010010666.1:6458381-6502561 GCA_943593645.1 Bovichtus variegatus
GTGTGTGTGTGTGTGTGTGTGTGTGTGTGTGTGTGTGTGTGTTATGCTGAAGTATGATGTGCAAGGTCACTTTTGCATTCAGCATATGTGTGTCCATAGCGTACATGGGATTTATGAAGCTGTACAGGATGTATGCATTCATGACAGTCTGTTGTAGGGTGTGTGTGTGTGTGTGTGTGTGCGTGTGTGTGTGTGTGTGTGTGTGTGTGTGTGTGTGTGTGTATGTTTTATGCAAAGCGGGTGTGCTGTCAGAGATGAATAATACGTGTTGGGATCTGAGCATTAGGTAATGAGTAGCATGCTGCTTTGAGGTGATGCATAAGCCCTCCATCTGCACTTTTTACTTATAAATACACACAAACACATTTGTTATACTATCCTTGTGAGGACCTCCATTCATTCTTTTACACACTATAACACTAATCTTAACCAAAACCACTAAATTATGTGAAAGGGGTTGCCTGAAATTGAAAATCCACAGACGTTTATCACACACCTGTGCAGCTATATGGAGCCTTTTAGCCTCCTTTAGCTAAAAGTTTTGTTTTAATGGCACGTTTAGTGAACAGTTCAGTCTTAGCGCTCTCATCAACCTCGTTTCCAGCTGCATAAACCCACTGTACACTGCCTGCCCATCATCAAACAGGGTACGTGTAAAGTTTTCAGCGAGCTGGTGATCACAGAGCAGTGTTTAGCAGCTATGAGTCCGATATTTTCTTAGGAATTGGTTGAGACCAAAACAGAGCTTCTGCTGGACGTGTAAATTGTTTGCCGCAGCCCGATATCCTGAGAAGTGATGAGCGGGCTTTCCGATCACAGACATGTATTAACGTTCTCCTTTTTATAAACCATAACCACAATCTTTCCGCAACCTTAACCAGGTGTTTTGTTGCCTAACCTCTATCTTAACCGTAGTTTATTTTGCCTTAATCAAAATGTTTCCATGACCTCAACTATTACATAGTTACCATGCAAAGATGTTGATCCAAGATTTGTTTTAAGTTAGTCATTAAACGTAAAAAAAAACATGACTAAATGTAATCTGGGAATTTTGCCAAATCGTCCAATATAACATTTTAAACGATGCCCATAAAAGCTTCATAAGGCCAAATATAACCTTAGCACTAGTGTCCAAAAATGTGTTATCACAGCTTCAACCCTAAACTCAAGTCCTAAACATAAGCTACCACGCCTTCTTCAAATCTCATTTTGTTTATACTTTTCATCCTTTTTCCTTGTGAGGGTCCTCATAATACAAGTAAAAACACATTTATATGATAAAGACATGTTTCCTACCCATGCAGGAGAATTGTATATTCACAATGTACATTGTAGTGGAATATTGTGTAAGACCTTTAAAGCCTCACGTGCATGAGTGAACACGCACACCCACAAACGGATGTTGAGATAACATTTGCAGGCTTTATGGATTTTCCCTGCAGTGGTATTGACAGGCGAGTCAATAAGCCAGCAGGGTAAAGACAAAGCTAACCTTACTATTCACTTAACATTGACTTTAGTGGAATCTCCTGGACGACACCGTGAAAAGAGCACTGCACGTCAAAATATCAAAATGCTTCACGTGTTAAAATGTCAGTGATGTTCATGTGATGAGTGTCGAAACATTTGACATTTCAACACGGATAATTGTGTCGCTATTAGACCAAACTAAAAGTATAATCTGCTTTTAGTTTGTATTAAATATTATTTACCGCTTGTGCTCATTTTAAAAGAAGGTTGCTCTGATGTCCTTAGAGGACAACAATGTCTGCGTCAAAAACTGAAATATATTTTAACATTACTTTCCATTCAGTCCTGATCAGCATTACCATATATTCATTAACTTTAGGATTTTAACGGTTTAATTGCCCGTTTGTTTACATATTGCCACTGCTGTCAAAATACAAACATTGAATTATTTTCTGTAAAGTAAATGCTAGGGAGACATTTTGTCTGCAATATGTAAATGATAAGCAACAACATTGATTTTGTTGTTTTTTTTTGCTTATTGCTATGTCAGATTTAAACATAATTATATTAATAATAATAAATAATAATAATAACTCAAACACAAAAATGTCCCCTTCCTAAACACAGCTATACAAATACTCTATATTAATATTGTTAACACAGCAAAAGAATAAAATGTGGACAAAGGACAAACATGTTCATAGTGAGGCACCAGGGTAAAGTGACTTATATAATAAAGTATCAAAATGTCCATAAAAACTATTCAAACCACTTGCAAAACTTCTGTGTCATCTGCTGTTACCCACCACTGAAATCAGGAAGTTCCTTCTTCTCTCTGGAGTATGTTAAAGGGCATTCTGGGAAATGTAGGAAATGACCAACTGAAGTTGAATTAAACAAAGCAAGCTGAAGAAAAGAAAATTAAAACCCCTGATTACTAAAAATGTAATGTACTGAACATGACAGATTTATAATATCTGACAAAAAGTCTCATGAAACACCTGAAGAGGTCACACACACATGATATGCACACACACAGTCACATAATCACACATACAAACAGGTTTTTTTTCCTCTCTTGTTCGCAGCCAAAGGTCCAGTCAGTGACCTATTACAGCAGGGCTGCACAGAGTGACCCCCACTGCCCCCTCACACCACCCGTCCCCTCGCCCCGCTCCCCGCCCGAATGCTGAGGCATCACTGCTCCTGAGCACACAGTCCAGTAGCACCCCCTGACCCCGCGCTGTCCCCCATTATAGAGCAGTCAGAAAGCTTTTAGGGGCTCCGGTAACGCTGAAAGATTGATGGCGTAAAATGGGGTGGAGGAGGGGGGAAGAGCAGGTGGTTAAGAAGAGAATGTCCTGCTTAATGGGTTGCCAGGAATGTAATTCAATAATTATGAAAAGTGACTCAGGAGCGCTGGATGGATGGATGGCTGCTGAGGGAGGCAGAGAGGCAGCCGGCCTTCTGCACATGCCTGAGCATCCTCATCCTCATCCTCATCCTCATCCTCATCCTCATCCTCAGCCTCCGGGTCGAAACAGGTGAACAGATTTTTCTTTCAGTCATTCAGCCTTCAATTTCAAAGGAGCTACGATTTTAGAAAATACACAAATCAACCACAACAACCCCGCGCTACCAGTTAAATGTTTCACTGAGAACCAAATATTTATCCGTAGAGTAGCGGAGAGGTAACATTCCCATATGTTGTTCACATAGGTGAGTTTCCATTCACCTGTTTTGTGTACATTTTCCCCAAAAAATTTTTTTTAATATTGCAGTTTTTACGCTTGACTGAGATGAAAAAGTTGGTGTATCAATAAAAGCAAAATGTGAAAGTGGAATTGAAACAGACTTAATTAACAGAATGAATCATGACATACATGATGAAACATGAAACAAGTGTGAGGTTTGACTGTTTCTCTTCTTCTGCTTCTTTCGCTGATCTCAATGTACTAAATCCTAATATTCGTATAACAGTAGTGGATGTAAATGCATAAATGTGCTTCTTTTTTGTGCAGAAAATTTGGTAAAAATTTGCTCTACGTTTGGATGGAAACCTTTGCTAATGTTATGTAACTCACTGCTGGAGCACTTTTACTTCTTGGATGAGCATCCATGATAAAAAAATAAATAAAATTAAAAAAAAAATAGAAAGTAGAAGCATGTGTTCGGGCAGAAAGTGTTTTATGTTTGGTACATTTTGGCGGGAAATAACAGTCACCAAGCTAGTTAGCTGGACATGCTAACATTTGCAGGTAATATTAGATAAACACGTTGTTTCATTCATTAATTCCATTTTTTTTTTTTTTTTTTTTTTTTTTGTGGTTTTAGAAAGGCTGAAAAAGAAGACACAACCCTCCAAACCCTTTAGATAATGAGCATCACCTGACAGGCGTCCCAGGCCTATGATTGGACAGGAGGGATTTTATTCTTAATCAACATATCTAAAGAAGTGACCCTTCAGAAGCCTTTAAAAACCCAGCACGTTTCATTTGTCTGTATTTTGTGTAGCTTTGAACACAAGGCCAAAATAAAAAGTGGCCAAAAATCCCAAAACATGGACATAATATCTGAGTTTCATTAATCAACCAAATAGATTAGATTAAATAGAAAATAGACTCCAATTAACTAACTAACTAACTAACTAACTAACTAACAGACTATGCAACTGGTGTCACTTTCTTAAACCATGACTACATTGCCCATAATCTTCCTGTTAAGAACTGTAATTTAAATTAGTTTCATCTCATTAAGTTTGACAAACTGCTCTCTGTTTCCTTAAATGAGCCACCACCCGTTTTTATTTTAGGTGTCACACAGAAACCTTAACAGCCTGTCAAACTGTACTTTGTTTTTTACAAAAGAAAAGAAACCAAAAAGTTTTGAGGAAAAAAGTTTGATCCACCAGTCACAGATGATTAAAAACAAAGTACAAGCAGTAAAGCTTTACGTAGCGTAAGGTAATTGTATACACATTTATGTATATTTCTTCTATTATTGTCCATTTGTAAAATCCCTGGCTGCACTGCTGCTTTTTTTAAATCACATTTCAGGATGGATTTCTGTAGCTGTCCATGTTTACTGTATGAGCTTACTGATTGAATTAAAGCTATTGGTTTGCCTCAAACTCTGTGTGTCATCAATATTTTGCAGGCCAGATTCAAAACAGTGCAGACCTGCTGCATCGCTTTAAAGTCTGTAAGTATGATTTAAGTTATTTTTTGATTGTCAGGATCATTTACCAGCAAAAGAAAACATTAAACTGTGTTCAGAACTGAAGCTATGTTAGAGAAGAGCTATTGTTTTTGTGTTGTGTGCGGCTGCACATTTGTTCAGTGTGCAGAAAAGAATATCCACTATAGCTGCAACGATTAGTCGATCAAAAGAAAAATAATCGCCAATTTTAATCATTGATTCATTGTTTTGGTCATTTTTCATGCAAAAATTGAAGAAAATTATGTTTTCATCCTCTCAGATATGGAGATTTCCTGCTTTTTCTTTGACTTGGATGATATTAAAGTGAATATCTTTGGGTTTTGGACTGACAAAACACAATATTTAAAGACATCACTGCAGACTTATTATATTTTTCACCATTTTCTGACATTTTACGGACTAAAAGATTAATCGATTAATCAAGAAAATAATCATTAGTTGCAACCCTAATATAAACTTCTGCTGATTGCGATATGTTTTTTTTTGTTTTACTTTAAAGTTGATAAACTAGCTTTTAAAGTTCAGAAACTTTCTGACGATTTGTTTTCTACGTTGCAAAAAAATTATAATGATGCTTTGTTTTTAGCAGCGAAATGGTATTTATATGTACTGTACTCTGCTTTAGTTCCACATTTCAATACACTTACTGGACTGAACAGGCGCCCAATAAAGTATCCTCTATGCAGGAGCAGTATTTTGCAGTTTTGATGTGATTTACAAACTGTAGTATACACATCTGACCTCAGTATGTCAATAAATCCCTCTTCCAGTTGGTGAAAGTCTTCCCATCAACTCTTCCTCATTTTTCATCTCTTTCATCCTCCCTCTCTCTCTACCCAGGGTCTACTCTTGCTCTGTGTCTTCTTACTTTTGCTCTCCAAGATGTATTGATAATTTCCAGCAAAAATAGGATTTCAGTTTATTCTACAGAGCAAAAAATCTAATAGCTGAGTCCTCAATTCAATTGTGTTTTATCGGAGTGGAGAACAATAAACAGGGAGGAGGGCTCCGCTCCAGACGTTCACCATGAGATTATTGTTCAAAAGAGATCTGATACGATTACAGGAAGCAATAGATGATAATTACATCAGAACATGACTTTTCCTCAGCGAACACTTATATTCATCTGGGTTATGCATCGGCCCAAAACCGAAATGTGGCAATGCATGAGATGACATGGCCTGCCAGTGCCGGAGACTGTGGGAGTGTTCGCGGTCATCACAGGGTCACGAGACCAGTTGTGATGCTCGCTGGACTTGTTTATCCAAAATAATACATTTCACCTTGTTTTTTTAAAGCTGGATAATCAAAATTGATCATCTATTATTGGTGCATTTTTGAGGGAAAATTTCACAAACATAACTGTTTCATAGTTTCTCATATGTAAATATTTGCTGGTTTTCTATGATAGTAAACTGATTGATCGGACAAAGCTCCCTATATGAATATTAATTTATTTCTTATTATAGTATTATTATTTATTTGTTTACTTATTTGCACATATACACATTTATAAAATAAAAAGCAAGAATTTAAGAAAAAGTTACAACTTGTGTAAAATGGCTGATGAAGATACATCCTCCATTTAAATATCAATGGTTATACTTAAAAACAAAAAGGATAGAAAAATAAAAACATAGGTTTGAATAATTAATTAATTATTTTTCAAACATTTTAGAGATCAAATAATTAATCAATGAATCAAGAAAACAATCAATAATTAATCAATGGTTGTTGGTTGCAGCAAAATCAATTTTATAGCGGTGACATATGAATTGTGACCTGGAAACTTTTATTGTGACACAAAAACACAATTAAAGATGTGTAATTGTTCTTTAAAGAAAGTAAAAATTGCCATTTAAAGCCCAATCTGTAGATTTTTGTCCAGATACTTTTGAGGTATGTTTATATCTTTACATGCTCTCAACCAATTCAATTTCAAAATAAAGGCCATTTTTTATGAATCATCATGCATCAGGTATGTATGTAAATATACACAGAATTGTTTTCAATGTTAGCCCATCTACTAAAAGACCAGTCAATGTGAGAGTTATGTACCTCAAAATTGTAATTAAGTACAGTACTTAAGTAAATGTACTTTGTCACTGTCCACCACTGCCTGATTACAATAGACTTTATTGTTCAACAGTATAGTGTGTACTGTATAGTGCAGCAACACTACAATAACATTACATTATAGACCGGGTTATACATTTATTGCAAGCGCAAAATATACAGCCAGATGTTTACTGTTACTATATTTTATTTTTTAGCAAAATAATCTGCTTCAGTATGAAAATCTACACATTGAAATCAAAGCATAATATAGATAAGAGAAGTAACATATACAAATAGAACATGTTATGAGCATCTACTATATACAATATAAGGACAAGAAATAAGAAACATTTAGGGATTAAATACACAAGTAGTAACTATGATAGTGTGTTGTTGAAACACAGATAATCATAAATGAAGTGTGAGGATAATTAAGTTGTGATGGATAAATACAAAATTGCTCTTTCCTGGTTGCAGAATAAAGTGTCAGCGAGTGCCATGAGTGGACCTGTGTGTCGGCTCTGTCACTGTTGAGCCAGACCCTCAGTTAAAGCTGGCCACACAATATGTGGAGAAAAAAAGCAAAACAAACAGAAAAACAAAATTGGAGTAATGACTCTCGCAGTTTGCCAGGGTCGGCTGTTTGGTGAAGAACGAGCGGTGGTGAGGGCCAGGCGGTGAAAGATGGCCACTTTTACAAGGCAAGACAATGCAAAAGAAAAATAACGAAACTGGCCAACTTTGATGGCCCCTGAATATATTGGGCACTCTGCCTTGTGTGTGTGTGTGTTGTGTGTGTGTGCCTGCAGCAGCGGGTGGGGGGCAGAAGGGTTAAGTAGGATAGAAGGCACCCATACTTCAGATTGGCAGCAAGCTGCCGCAAGGATAATCTAATCAGGGGATGCAATTCAATTAGCCAAGGGTCTCTGGGGCCACCGAGCCAGGCAGCCGGTGGCAGCGCTGCTACCGAGGGCTGCCTCCACACCCGACACCCCGACGCTAGCCTCCGCAGGGGCCCTGGCCGCTCCGGATGAATGCAGATGAAATTTGAAATATGAAAATCTCCAATAATTTATGGAAGTTGTCAGGAACACAGAGCCAAGCTGCTGCTGGCCGAGGGGAGAGAGAGAGAGAGAGAGAGAGAGAGAAAGAGAGAGGAGGAGGAGGAGGAGGAGGAGGAGGAGGAGGAGAGGGAGAGGGGTGTTATCTTTCTATGGAGTTAAAATTGTCTTACAGCTGCTGCTGCTGCTGATATTATAACATGCATTACAGGCTGGTGTATCAGTGCCGCAATGAGAAAAATGTTAGTGCTATTTTGTTGTTTTTCATGTTCATTGTTGTTGTATTTCTTTAACATCCAAGTGTACAAAACACACAAGTGATCATTTAGAGAAGGATAATTTTCTTTTCTGGTAAAATTGTGTGTCTTGGTTTTTGTTTGACGATGGGGTTATTTAATGTGAAAGACGAGGCGTCAGTGTCGTGTTCCAGCCGAGCCTCTGGCCCTGTACTTATGCTTCAACCTACTACGGAGGTTTGTCTATATGTGAGTCCTACATTCAGTTGCCATTTTATTAGGTACACCTAGCTTAACCTCTGCAAATCCATTCAACAGCACCACAAATTACAACCTCCAAAATAATGTTGAATCAACACCTCTCCAAAGCTGAACTTTATAACCTTCATGTAAATTGAATTTATTGCAGGACTACATCCGTTTAAGCTTCCTGCACGTTAGACCCAGTTTGTGCCTTTCATGTATTATCATTACAGCCATTCTTTTTAGAGTTATGAATCCATTTTTACAAAAAAATAAATACCTGGCAATCTTTGAAAAACCCATCAGGTTGTTAAGCAAAACTTGCTGCTGTTCTAGAGGTATTTCCATATCCTCAAATACAAAAGAATTAATAACCAGGTAACCATAAATGACATTATGTCCATGCTCGTAAAACAAAAGCAAGAACATGTTTTGTATTAAAATGTAAAATATTGGACATGAACAATATACACTAGCCAAATGAAACTGATCATTTTGTTTAGGCAACAAGATATGTCATTTCAGTCCAGCATCTTTTATTGGATTAGTTTAGAAAAAGAGGCATAACTTGGGAAATGGGTAGAATCTATTTTTTATTGTGCAACAAAATACTTGTTTTAACATAATGAACAATAAACATAAACAAGTTCTGTTTGCTTTTAATTTTTCTCAGCAAAAAGCATGGTATGTATCCTTGAGGTCTAATAAACACGCTGAATATATTTCCTTCCTAATAAAACCTCTATTGATTACTTTCATGTTGACACATTTGCAGTCTTCTTTGTTGGCATTTTGCTGCGCTTCTTTGCTCCTTACCGCCACCAATGGTCGATCAGTGGAATAACTAGCGGCAGGAATGTGCGTTGTGTTGCTCGCCTCCTTGCGTACATGCACAATAAAAACAAAATATAGATCAATTGGCAAAAATGTTATAAAAATTCCAATACACTTTCACATGTTTCAAGATCATTTTTAAAGAAATGAGTGTCAGTTTCATAAAACGAGATGGAACTAGAACAGCACTCGGAGAGCACAAACCTCCGGTTTGGTAAGGCCAAATGCCCTATTTCACAACGTTACTATAAGTGAAATATAATTTGAGTATCTGCACTGTGATTCGGATCCCCTCCAAAATTAAATGGATCCTTCCTTTGTCAATGCTACACATTTCCACAAAGTTTCATGACAATCGAGCCGGTACTTTTTCCATTAAACAGACTGAAACATAACCTCAAACAAATCAAGTTTTAAGGCACATCACAACACTAAAAACTGTAAAAATTGCACTTCATTCTGAAAAATTGTTCAAATAAGTAAGAATTTGCAATTTTCTCACTGCTTGTGTGGATTTTTTTTTTGTCTTTGTTTTTTAAGGGATAAATAATAAATAAATAAATAATAGCCAAAAATGACTTGGTAATTAGTAGATTTTTTTATCTATTTTTTTTTTTTTTTTTTTATCTCGGTGATACTCCTTCATTAAATGTCTCCATCCTCAGACTGGTCTGAAATAATACTGCACACAGCTCTTCTGTGCAGGTTTTGCTCCTCCTCTCACCCATATCTGTGTCACATAGCTGTGACATGCACCTCCTCAGGAGAAGAGAGGAGCTGATGAGAGCTGGAGTAGTGGGGGAGGGTGGAGGAAATAGAAGATGGAGGGAGAAACCAAAGCACAGAGAGAAGCTCTTAGACAGATTATTGCTCATTAGAGGCTGCCTTGCACCGTACCATTATGTCAGGAGGAATCCTTTTTCATTTGCACAAATTTGCCTGGAATTTTTCTTATTTAGCCTGGCCTCCATTATCAGAGCTGGAAATCAGATTAGCGTATGATTATTCTCTGGCTCGCTTGCCAACATTTCCCCATGCGGCCATCGCCGGTGGCTTGGATTTGTCTTGCCCTTTCGCTAACCTCTGCCCACCAACAATGCACACAATAACAGCCGCAATATGAAATAATTCAGTGCTGGATAGTGTACTCAGCCTGCGCAGGATTGGATTTGTTCATGCTGCACATAAACACGTGTTTTCCATGTCCGTCAGTAGCAGGACATCGGACATATATGTCTTTTGGATGCATCAATGTTGATATGTATACTATAATGTACGTGTTATATAAATAACGTCTGGCTTGTGACATTTTACTGCAGAACGAGAATTTTTACTTTTGCCACTTTAAGTATATTGTGCTGATAATACTTCTGTACTTTTACGTGTAAAGGAGTGTTTTTACATTGCTGTACGTTTACTTAAAGGTTTTGAGTCATTTTCCACCCCTGGTGAGGATAACTGTACGTGTCAACATGACTATCAGACACCGTTGACACTTCCAGAAGTACAGAGGCGGAACAGGTGGAATGGTTTCCCATTGCTAAATAATCACTCCAATTAGGCAATTAAAATCCGAGGCAGAATCAAGTTATGGATACCCCATGAATCAGCCCCCCGGCACTAATCACAAATCAATAAAGACACGTTTGACTGTTACGCTTTCATTAACCTATTGCTTTTGAACTGCTCACACAGATTTTGTGTGGCTTTAATTGGCTGTAAAGCAATAATGTGTAATGTGTTGTTAGTTAGGCCGTTTTAGATTCATTAGTAAATAGTGTAAGTCGTTGATTATAATCATGAAAAGGGTGTTGAGCTTAATAACAAGTCAGATATAAGCAGGGATGAGAGGGAACGCAATGAAGCTTCAATATGCACCTGAACATGTATGTTGATCTGTGTTACTGCCATCATTTTAAATGAAGTAAACACAGTTTTTTGTTTATTTAATATGAGAATTACTGGACAATATGTCCAATAAACAGAAGGCAGCGTCTGTGTTTCTTTACTGAAATCTGTTGAGTGTTTTCAGCTTTTCTGTCACCTTGTTGCAGGTCTGTTATCAAAACACCCTGATGCTCATGATTTGAGCGAGGGGATTCATTCCTGACGTTGGAGACATGCGTATGGTCAGTATCATAAATGCAAAGCTACTTTGTTATTTTGCCACAGTCTTGTCTGTTCAACAATTATTCTCCAACCTAATAAGCTGCGATTGTCATATCACTTTGGCAGTTTTTTTAAAAACATATTCAGATATGTAGAATTTAGACTCGGACTTATAAGGCAGATTTAAGTCTCTAAATCTTGACTTTGGAACTTGTTTCTTATTACTCTGCTTTCTGCCTGAAGACTTGAGTGGAGTTGAGCCTTTAAAGCAAAAACCTGATCAATTTTCAAATGGTGAAATCCAAGAAATAAAAGCTGAGCCTGCAGCTTTATTTTCTTTCATGCCGCTCCCATGGAAATGTGTGTTTTTGCACTAATAGCAAATAACGTTAATTAATTGTGTCATTCTGCTTGTATTTATGATTGAGGTTGTGTACTAGGAAAGTCATATCTGCTGAGCTTTGCTATCGACCACCACAGAAAGATTTGAGTGTAGTGCCACCAACAACATGTTATTGTCTTCTATTGTTATTGTATATTATATTATCATAAAGAAAACAATATATTGAGTGACAAGGAAAATGTGGTCCAAATTCATATCCCCTGAAACTACCTTTATATCAGTATTATCATATAGTATATAGTTATATAGTAGTTATAGTTATAGTAGTTTATAATATTTATAATATAATAGTTTATAATGTCGGTATACAGATCCGAACAACTTATGTTATGACTTGTAATTAAAAAGATTTGAGACGTAAATTAAGAATTAACTTGGATTCACCCAAAAAACTTTAAAATAGCTCTGGATATATCGGTTTAATCAATGCATAGAAGATCAGAAATTAAAAGGACCACGAGCAGTTATTTTGTGAAAAATTTGGTAGATTTATTTTAATCAAGGACATTAAAATACAAAATAATATGACTTAATTACACAAGGCATTGCGAAGAAAAAACATATGGCAAGTATTTTTGAAATTACATTTTCTAAATGTTTTAAATCTCAATTTAGTTCTAATAAACAACAACAATTCAGACCATAAGTGCATTTCGTGAATCTTGATTCCGATTGTTTTAATATTGTTCTAACATGAAGCTTGTGATATGACTTGCAGTGACTTGGAATTAAAAAGACTTGGGAATAGATTGAGACTCGAAAATTGACGTGGCTTTACCTCATATTACTTGAGACTCAAAATAGACTCTTTTTTACTTTAAAATAGCTACATATATCTCCTTAATCAATGCATAGAAGAGCAGAAATCAAAACAACAACGAGCAGATTATTTATGGGAAATTTAGTAGATTTATTTTGATTAAGGACATTAAAAATGCAAATTATATGACTTAATTACACAAGGTATTGCTAAGAAAGAACATCTGCAAAGTATTTTTTAGATTAATGTTTTAAAGCTCATTTAAATTCTAATAAATGACAACAAATCTGACTTTTAGTACATTTGGGAATTCTGATTCAGCTTGTTTTAATATTTTTACTTCAAGTCTGTTTGAAACACTTGGGAATTCAAACGTCAGTGCAACATTTGCAGGGTCTTAAACTGTACTAGATGCATAAAAGCGTCTCATCCTTGATCCTAACGAACCCTGCAGAGTAAAGACGATCGTCAGGCCATCAGTCTCCGGCCCCGTCGCTCTCTCAGACCTTCATCCTGCCAACTCCAGCCAGGAGGGTCTGCAGGACATCGTGTAGCCATGCTGGAGTCACTGAAAGCTGGCGTGGTAGGAGCAGATTACTGCCTAATTGTGCTTTTCAGAGCTGCTGTGCGCTGGGGGTTACAACAGGGCTGCATGTGGTCTGGGGCCACAGCAGTGGATGCTGCACCGATGGAATCCAACCTAGCAGGGTCTCATTGATCTGCTGAAGCAAAGGTCACCACAGTTATGCATCTGTAGGCTGAATTATGGCCACCAGAGTAGCAGCAGAGAGGTCAGTTTAATCACTTTCTTGTGGTCAACTTTTTTTGGCTCGTGATAATTTCTAGCGTGTGTGAAAAGCAGCCTGCAGATCTGATTTACAGTTTTGTTCATCCACTTCCCTTTTTTCTCCATTATGCATCCTGGGACTGGATGATCCATCTCTCCCTCTCTTTCTCTCTCTCTCTCTTCACATCCTTCGTCTCAGCATCCCCCCCTCCAGCACTCCACCAGCCAACCCCTGCTATTTTCACCCCACACACATCCGTCGCTGCACTTATCCAGCCTCAGACGGCTGCTGGCTCGATAGCTAAACGGATTATCCAACAACAGAGCACCTCTCCTTCTCCCTCTCTTCCTCTCCCTCTCTCTCCATGCACTCCTCTCGCCGTGGGTCCTCGGAGGCGGAGGGGCCCTATTGAGCGGGGCCCAGGCTCTCCACTAGCCAGGCTCTTTATTGAGGCGTCTATGGGGCTTTATGCTGCCAGCGCTCGGCCTTGCCCTCGCCATCATCAATCATCCTCGGCTCCAGGGCTGCTATCACTGCCCAGACAGGCGGCCAATCGCAGCCTTCCAGGAAGCTCTATAGGAGATGGAGAGAGAAGCAGAGGGGAAAGGAAAAAATAGAGAGAATCACTCTGTTTCTGTTGCTGCCAGTCTCAAGTCTGATTTGATTGACATCTTCTGCACCTTCTGGGTGCAAAAACGCTGGTATAAACCAAGACTGGCCTGTGTGGAACTTGATTTGATCATGAAGTGAGAGTCTGAGTCATGAAAGCACATATAACCATGTTAAAATAATCATTATAGAAGGCATTTGGTAGCAATAACAGAGCCTTTTATGGAAGATCTATAGTAATCCTATAAGTTTGAATTTTAGATGAGGGGTTCAGTATATAAATATTGCAGCAAAACTATGAATCCCCTAAGAAATAAAGCAATATTCTGAAAGATGAAACCTGATAAGGTCATGGTAAACTCACTAATAAATGTCACAGCCACACGAGTTTCTATAAGAATAATGTAGGTTTACTTAAAGAAACTAGAAAGAGGTGATTTCTATGTTTAAGCTCACTTTTCTCTTTTTCATCAAGCCTCAACACTATGTCGAATTTCTACTCAAGTCTTAACTTGATTTTTCTTTTCTCTTCTTCTTTCTTTTTTTTTTTTTTTTTTTTTTTTAGCCCCATCTCTCTCCGCAGCCCTGAGCTCTCATCCTGCTCCAGGAGGAATAGGCCGAATCTGATTACAGACCTATTTTACAGCAGACGCCGGGGCGCAATAAAGGGAGAGAGAGCACGGAAACGGGAGTCGGCCCATCAATTAGATCTCTATTAGCAGCCAATGCAGACCTCACCTCAGGAAACGCCGGGGCCCTGAAATTAAACAATTCTTCAAGCTCGACGAGCCAGTCAACTCTGCTCTATGTTTGAGAGAGGAGGAGGGAGGGGAGGGTGTCCTCACCAGAGCCACTATCCTACAATACCTGTTATAAAATCATGAAGAATAATGTACCATATGGCTAAAAAGACGCAGGAATACAGTCGTGCTAATAAAGAAGAAACATAAAGATCTAAACCTATAAAATAAGGTCACTACTCGGTACCAAATACAAACTATAAATCCTATTTTTGGATTGGGTATTTAAAAAAACACATAAAGTACAGTAGGCTCAAATACAGAAGCATTAGCTATCACAGACACAATATAAGTCCTATGATTGACTTTAAAACCTAACGTGTCTTAACACTAACAAAGACTAAATATAATGAAATACAGTAATATTATAGTAATATTACTCTGGCTTTCCCTTGGTTCCTTGTCCCTTAACATCCTTCCAGTGCCATTAATCTCCAACTGTTGACCTGCTGACCTGAGGCGGGACAAAATGTCAATATTGGATAATTAGCTGCAGCATTAAAGCCATTTAGAGAAGACACTTTGAGAGGCGTCTGCAGGGCCTTTAATTCATAATTGCTTTTTCAGGAAATTAAAAGTTTTACTTTGCAGTTTTCTAATTTCATCCCAGGTCTCCTCCAACAAGAGCGGCTGCTAGATGCCAGATAATTGTTTTTTAGTCAATGACATGTGGTATTTCCATGTTAACAGGGGTTTAGTGGTGGGAAAACTGCAGTGCAGGGATACAGGATCAGCTTCCTGTAGTTCCATGCCAAAGACTCTATATTATATATAAAGACTATATATTTAGTCCGTATCTTGTTTGTTACACCCAGTAACTTGGTAAGAAAGGCCAATATTACTGCGACGATGTCTAACAGCAGTCACTCAGAGGTAACCTTCATCCTATTGCCCCTAATTGTCATATATATTTCCGAAAATCAGCTAAAAAATACAAACTATTCTGCTGATACTAGACAAACAATATGAGTTTTTATATAATTGTAAAACATGTCAAGTCCAGTGAATGTTTATCCTGCTTATATGTCTGACAGATTTCCGAGGTTTTGTAAAATGCACTTGCTTTCACAGCCAAAAGTTTCTGTTCGATTCATTTCTGCAGTCCTCGCTTTAACAATCTTCTCCTGTTTCTCAGTACTGCGGCACGTATTTCTCTATTTGCTCAATCAAAGGATGGCCATTTATCATCGAGGAGGACAGCTTCGCATTTTCTACCTTGCCCGCTCGGTTCCAGCACCAAATTCAGCATTTTTATGGAAAACTGCAGTCATTTTGATTGATGAAATCCAAAGATGTCCAAAACAATCCGGGGGATCCCCAACTGTGGCGCACCGGCGGGGTGCTCCAGTGTTGTCATTGTTCCGCAGAAAGAAAGGAGCGCGTCCGGAGAACACCAGGGGAAAAAATCACGATTTTCACTTCAAAAGGGCCAGAAAAGCAGCATTTCTTTACAGGCAGTGGGAAAGTGGAGGAAAACCTTTTCCACTTGCAGACGAAAACAATACTTGCCTGGCTTTTTTCCTCTTGATGCATTCAGCTATAAAGACATGGGCTAATAGAAACAGGCCAGAATAGTGAATTGATTATTTTACTGTGAGGGTTGATGTTATTTGTGTTCTCGCTGAATGGCTGGTGCAACACATCCCCCTGCATTCATCCGATTTGCGCATATAGCCTCATTGTGTGTCATGTAGCTGCGAAAAGTCAAATAACTATTCCTTAAAACCGATTTCAGAGCAGGGCTGCTCATAGCTTTTATTTACCCACGCTTGTCTTGTTTGCAGTGATTCATAATGTCACTAGAAATGTCACCTGTCTGGCCTAATTGTCACCTTCTGTTATTAATACCGGGAGTGTGGCTCCCTTTTGCACCCGCGGAAATAAGCCTATATTGCGTACTTAATACAGCATCACCCAAAGGGAGATTCAATAAATCTCCCTTTAACGGCGTTTCCCCTCAAAACTCCTTCAGGCGAGTGCAGGCCGTGTCAAGATTGCGATTGTGCGCCAGTGCTTAGGAGCAGCTGCTCCCAGGACAGACAAGCCCTTGTCAATTAGGCGGTGACAAGCAGGTCCTGCAACCGCCTGCAGGCGCTCCACCAGCCAGCAGTGTACAGTCCCCGCAATTAGTATCAATTTCTGTCGAGACCTCCTTGGAGCGCGCAGACACAGGCCGGGTAAATGGCCAAACATTGTCCAAATAACACCAAGAGCCACAAACGACAACGTGTAATGGGCCAGTGTTAACCGCGTGGCGCTGTGGGGAAAGAAAAACGTTTGAATTTAGGAAGAACAGGACATAAACTCCGGATAGTTTCTGAAAATAAACCCTCAAACCTGCTGTGACCGCTTAAGTATCAACAACAAATTAGCACCCATATTTTGAATTAGGTTTGAGTTGACCTAAAGCACAAAGAAAAATGTTTTATTTGGCTAATTTACTAATGCTCTATAGATTTGCTAAAAAAAACATCAATCCCTCTGACCGTTATTTATAGAAAAAGGTTGCAGATGATCTCCTATTACACTCATACACTTACAACTGCAAACGTCATGATTACAACTAATCATAAATTAGTGAGAAACTCCCAAACATGAACTATTTACCTTTTTATTTATTTATTTTATTTTTATATTTTTTTCTACAAATGTGGGTACCAAAATAAGACACTCTTTATAAAGGGCTTATCCATTTATTCTTATTCGCACTTCATAGAGCAGTTATAAGACATAAATAAGACCCCATTTTGGGTTGCCAGGTTGTGAAAAATGACTGGTATTTCTAGTCCTTTGTATTTGGCACACATGCTTATTGATTTCTCACTTTCTAACAAGCCATCAAGTATGTAGTTGTTGTTAATAACATCATTGATAAAGAGTTTAAATCATCAGGTTTGAAGTTGTAAAAATAAATATGAGATTGATAATTGAAACCAGATCATCCCCAGACCTGACGCGTTATAGATCAGTTATGACACATGCAGAAGAACACATTTGGGGTTGCCAGGTTGTGTTTATACTTTGAGTATAAAGTAAGTGCTATTAAATTAGTTAATAATTGGATTCTGGTCCAGATCATCTGCAGCCCTTTTATAGAAATAAGTGGTCAAACCGTCGGAGAGAGTTTTCAAAACCTGCAAATCCACAATTTGTTCTTATTGGTGGCTTATAACTGATCTACAAAACATTGATAAACGATTTCATGACCGATACTAAAGTCATTACTGTTTATAGAACCTGACTCATGAAGAGTGCCCCTTAAAGAGAGGTGTCCACTTTAGATGTACAGTAACAGCAGCACAGAGGTGTTTGAATCAAACTAAACTCGGAGGCTACTTAAACCAAACTGGCAGTTTTTGGTCCTATGAGAGAGTAAATAAATGTCAAGCCAGCACTGTCACCCCACTGACAACCCATAGAAGGATTGCTCACCAAGACCCTTTTGTAAATGGTGTCACCGCTAGCAGCTGGTGGTGGCATTCCCGGGCCTTGGACGCTGCCCTTTGGCCCCTGGGGGGTTGGACTCCGGACAGGGCGGCCCAGCCGTCTCCACAGCGCCGTGGTAGCTCGGGTCAGCGGGGCCAAGTTTCCAGCAGGAAAAGCTGGGGCAAAGTCGGCGAACAAAAACCCCAAAGCTCACCAGGCCAGTGGGATCATTAGTATGAGCGTTTGTTTAACTAATTAGCAAGCTGGGCAGCAGAGGGAGGCTTGTATAGGCGACATGGACGTCATATATGGCAAAGGTATATGGGCATCCGTCAACTGCGTCAACACTGGATGAATGCAGTTTTCAGTTTTAGCTGAAGCGCAGAAATCACGTGAAGATTGTGTTGATTTGAAAGCTTAGGGGGCATCGAGGAGCAGCTAATAATCCATCACATTGCAGAAAAGATGATGTACTGAGAGCCATTAGCAAACAGTGGAGATGCAGGGAGTAGAAGCCACTGAGTTTGAGAACAATAAGGCGTTATTTTCAGGAGGAATATTGTCCCGCAGGGTTCAAAGTACAGGATGGGGACAGGGCAGCACACTGAAGTTCAAGAACAGTGCAAACAGCACATGCCAACAAAAGGAGCCACAGAGCATTCAGCTGTGGCAGAGCAGGAGAAGTTGGGGGCGAGGGTGAGGGTCCCGCGTTAAATATGGGAAAGTTTGGGGAACGAGGTCGACGGGTCAAGAAAAGTAAACAAGAGAGCAGTCTTGATGACAGAAGGAATTTAATATCAAAAATACATAAATCTTCAAGTGAGGGCAGGCGCATAATGGGCACAAAGGAGGCGAGTGTTAGAGTCAACACAGATTTTTTTTTTTGTTGGCGATTAAATGGATCGGGCCAAGTTGTTAACATTTAACACAAAACGTTGGCACTAGAATAGAGGTTGAGCAGAAAGGAAGGCGGTTCCTGGCTAGAGCATGACAGTCAGGACACGCAGAAAGAGACGGCTCACGCGCAGGGAGAGATCTGGCGCTACCGGCTTTTGCAAATACGCACATTTTTCTAAATAAAAATGTAGTCCCATTACATTTGATTTGTTAAATTGAAAATAGGGCTTTGATGTTTTGCTATCCTGCTCTTATTGTGGGCTTGGAGTCTTCCCTGTATGTGACGTAAACGGAGATCTCTTGGCGATTTATCGCATTTACGCACGAATTTTACGCATTCTGGGAATCCTCATGGATACATTGACGGATAATCTCATTTCATCTTGTTGAATTACAGTGTCATTGCATGGATATCCTTCTTCTGATACAATGTCGAAATTAATCTTCCCATCCTGCAGGCATAGGCCCACATTTGTCTCCACATCCCCTCTGACTGCTGCCACGCTGGACGCTGAGAACTCTGTCTGACCTTCGCCCTCGCCCCTGCGAAGCCCTGCAAGTTCCCCGGCAGTCGCAAACAACTCTGAATTCCATAATTCTTCGCGAAAAGGCACTATTAGGGAAAATCCTTCCTTTTTGACAATTTAATAGTGCAAACTAATCATCTGGTTGACACGGGCCATTCATCTCCGTACAGGCAGACAAAGACAAGGCCTTTTCCATAGGTTTGTCTGGACCCTGCAGTCAGACCAGCCTCTATTTTGAGATCAAGTGCACAATAAAAGCATTGTGACTGCTTAATGGCTATGTTTGTGAAGCCACCCAAAACCCAGTGTATTAAATGCATTTTTTTGACTAACGCAGAACTGCGAATAAAGCAGAATGATACAAAACTTTGTATGTCTGCTTAAAGCAATCAAAACACGAAACAAAAGAAAAGATAGGTGATAAAAAAAAAAAAAAACAGGCGCCACAAAATTGCTTAAACCCCCCAAGTTATGAATTCGTTTCTGAATCAATTTAGCGGTGCAGGCATTTTCCAAACATCCTCTTGCGGGAGTAACAAGACAGGGAAATTGATCCGGTGAGACCTCACCTCTCGGTGCGCCTCAATAAAAGAGACATCAGCCTCTCTCGACGACTGTGTAATTTTTAATATATATGCAATAAATGTTCAATTTGTTTCCAGAAATGACGGGAAATAATAACGTAAAATTTTAAAGCCATCCATTACGGCCAAACAATGCTCATGCATACGTGCTGTGACGGAGAGTGCTTTGATTAATTCGCGTTTTGATTGTGTTTGATAAAGCAATAACGTTACAGCGCTCGAAATTGGACCAGTTGGACCATTTTCTCTCCTGAAAAAAACAAATATGACGGTGGCTGTGCTTTGATTTTTAAAAGATATACATCAATATTTAATCTATTAAGCGCATAGATCACTCCTTTAAGAGGCTTGTTTTCCAGGTGGGGTCTGCTGAGCTCCAGGAGCTCTCAAGGGTAAATTTCCACACAAATGATCCAAATTATGAATGACACCCAATTATAGGTGTCACATTATTTCCCTTAGCAGTACTCATTAAAAGAATTGTAAATCCTCAGACACAAAAGCCCTCTATAGGATTCACATATTTCATTTCATCGTTTAAGCTCTTATTGGCTGGAAATTCATTAATTGTTCTGGATATATTAAATCAGCTAATTGCATGATTATAATGTTACATTTTTAATGGTAAATCTCAAGTTCATGTAAAGTCTTGAGATGGAGAATAATAAGTGTTATGTTGTTTCCAGATGTCTTACACAGTCCTCTGCAGATCACCATAACAGGCCCACACCACAAATGTACCGTATAAAAAATACATTATCAAAGTTATTAGTAAACTATTTCTCCTAGTCATACCCAAGGATGGGACTTGCACTTATCATTTCGATATAAACTCACTATTGAAACACCACAAGTCCCTGTAGGAAAGTGATCATTTAGGACATCTTTTTTTTTATTTTTTTTTTAAAGATCTATCGAAAGAAAGGTCACAATCAGTTCAGTTTTGAGCGCCACATTAAATGGTTGTGTTTTCAGTCTGGTAGCAGCTCACACGTGGATACGTTCAGATGCAGGTAGAGGGGAGGCCGGGGGTCGCTGTAGACCTTGACACAAAGTGCATTAAGTTGGCTGATCTCTCTCAAACCGTTTGATTAATTCACTCCCATTCAAGCCCAAGCGAGCAAGGAGTGGAGGGACGTGACCAATGACATAATAGGCTCTGTCAAGCAGCCTTGCAAAACGCCCAGACCATTTGTGGTGACAATCCTGATGCCATCAGTTCCATTATAGACCCCCATTCAACCCAGAAACAAACATAGCTTTACTCCCAAAAAGGGAAAAGTCAGCTTTCTATGTCAATAGTTTTAGGCTCAAGGTTCACTGTGGGCATCAGATTCCCTCCAGCCTTCACAGAACATGCTGTTTTTACACCAAACACAAAATAAATTAAATATTTCTGCAGTCACCCTGTAGAAATATTGCAGTGTTTACATATGTTATTTATGTAATTTTCTTTTTAAATAATTGGATTTTGAAAAAAAATTCACTTTCCACTTTCATTTTAAAGGAAACAAAAGGCTGCCTGCATTAAATAAATAAAAAACACTTTTCCTATTGATGGATGTTAATTGTATTAAGATTTAACTCTTCACATCCCCAAACCTGCAGAAAGCTAATCTCCTTTGACCTGTGATAATTGCATCAACCAGAAACAAGATTTCTGTGAAAGTGTTGTCTTTGCACACGTGCAGAGACACGTTTGGAGTAAATTAACGATCTTAGAGATGCTAAAAGATGTGTATAAAAGGAATTATATACATATAGACAGTAGCACAGACCATGATGAAGAAAAGGAGGAAATGTAGCAGCATTAGATGCTTTATAGACCAGAGTCTTTTCTATAAAATGGATGTCTTGCATGCAAGGGGAAAAGCTCATGATGGAAGCTATAGAGTGTATTTAGAGAGTCTGAATCTGGTCCCTGCTTGCATATAACAGCCATGTTGAAGGGACAACATTCTGTGAGAAACTCCCCAAAAAAGTGTTATGTTTTGCTCCAATTAAAGTAGAACAATAAGTGGTGTTAATCTCCCAAAATACCAAGATTCAACATGTTAGATTTTGTTATTTGGGCACAACATACAGGACGAAGTCTCTCTAAACATTTTGGAAAATGTTACATGATCTGATAAAACCAAACGAGCATGTTTGTTTCGCTTTAACCTCAAAACCCACACATTTTGATAAAAAAAAAAAAAAAAAAAAAAACTGTTGTTATCTGCAACAACAAAAAAAGGCCAAATAACAAAGAATATTAAAAACTGTTGCTTTCAACGTGGCACTGAAGTAAACAACCAAATTAACCAATGAGCTGCTGCAATAAAGCGAGAGCCGTGACCTCCACACCGTAGAAAATATTCCTTATTAGTAATATTAGTATTAATAAATAAAGGAGAGTTAATGTTTCATGTTCTGTTGCAATTTTATTTTGCAAACAGTTTCTTTTGAATCGAAAGCATCAAAGAAAAATGTGCTTCTACTGAGCATAAACTGAGAGGCATTCACACAATTTTAAAATATCTGTTCCCACTATCAGAGCAGAACACCACCGGTGTCCCTTTTTTAATTTATTTATAATTGTTTTTGTTTATTCTAATCAGCAATGCAAATATAGCGTTTTAGTTCAAGACCTTTTTATAATTCACTATAAATCCCAGGGAATTCTTTCCCATCATGAAATAATCGTGAAGGGTCTTGTGAAACGCCTTCTTTTAGATCAGGCAACAGAGAGATCAAAGGCGGAGAAGTCTGTTGATGACTCGCTTTATTGTTTCTTTAACCAGTTTGAGGGAAATGCACCGTGTCCTTCTGTTCCTCCCTATAACACCAGCTCTTTCTTCCCGTCGTCTTCCTCGCTTGTCCCGATTTTCATCCCTCACCACACCCTGTTTGTTTTGGGCCGAATGGATCCACAGACTGAGATAGAGCGATTACAAGCGCATTCCTTTCAGTATACACGACTGTTTATTTCTTTTAGAAAGCTTTCACTTCGGTCTGTCACTCACCCTCTATTCTTTTCTTTTTTTTCTGAGAGCTTTAAAGGAAAGGATTAAATACAATGTAAAAGTAAAGAACATCGTTGGTTTACGCAGAGAAAACGACGGACAAAAAAATATTATTGTCATTTTTAGGCCAATTATTCTCTTAGTAGTAATAGTATTACAGTTATAGTCGTAGCAGTAGTCACTATTACCATTAAAATAGAATAATAGGGTTAATGAAGATAACACAACAACAACAACAACAGCAATAATAATAATAATAATAATTATGCTGTTATAGAGTTTACCATACGTAAAATGAAGCCTGACTTTAATGACCTTTCTTTTTTTCAAGGTATTATTAAAAAATAACCCGTAATTAAGCTTTTAATTTAGCTTTTTTTCGTCTATTTTTAAAAAATTGTTCCTTATCCTATGAGGTGCAGTAACTTGTCTTTATATGTAGAACTTGACCGATCAGAAGAGGAAAATCTCGAAACTGCTCGAAATTGTCTGAAGAAAAAGCTGATATCTCAAGTGGGTTATCGTTTCAATACATCCCCAACACTGTACATTATTTAATGGTCTATACTCATTCTAATCAGCCTATACGATTCAAAAAGATCTATTTTCAGAAGATCAATAACAGGATTTTTTTTTTCTTCTTTTAAACCTTTTGCATGTCAGAATGATCTCATATTCCCTCGGTAATATTGCTCTGGCACTCCTAAACGACATGGGTGAGTATTTTGCATCTCTGTAAAATCCCTTTAATATTCTATCTGCTGTACCTCTTCATAATACAGTATTTCTGGACACATTTATCTCTCTGAATACGTGTCTCGGGATCTAACAGTTGCTCCTCAGAAGCCTGGTCAAATTAAAACTCGGGCTGGAAATGTTGTCTCATTTAAATTCTCACCTTGAGCTCTCTAGTGACTGGTAATGGTCCGAGAGGAGCTGACGCTTAAAAAATCATCAAGCTATTCTCACTGTACGCTGCCTGTTTGACGAGTTCTGTCATGCCCGACAAATTAGACGACATTGTAAAGAGGAAGGGAAAAAAAACAGAATATAGAGACATTATTTTTTTGCAGCAGGCAGAATCATAAATTAAACATAGAAAATGCATGCAAGGCAGGACGCTGCAGCCTTACTTACTCTGTGTGCTTTGTTGAGTCTCCGCAGTTTAATTACAAGCCCTAATTCCCAATCGCAGATAGTGTCAAAAAATCTGCGACTATTTCTCAGAGATTCCCTTTAACAAGTGGAAACTTAGTGTCCTCCTGCACCATTTTATACATGATGAGCCGTCAGTAATGGGATTATTAAACAAAAACGTTTCAGGCGCTGGCGTTAACCTTTTTTAATGCCTAATTAGGTTTTGCAAAGAAATAATTAGATTCTACAGTGCTTACACTGCCTATATTTTCAAATGGCATCTGCAGCAAACACATCATCCTGCGACACTCGTGCCAATAATCTGCGGATATATGCGCTACAGCAGCAGTCAGATGTAAGATTTTAAAACATGTTGCGCCCAAATAAGGTGCACTTAAAGCTAAAATAATCATCCAACACAGGCTATAAGCCAAACTGCGGAAACATTATAGTCTAGCCGAGTGCGCCCTCTTGTGGCAGCCCTTAACATAACATTTACATAATTCAATGAAGCATAAACACATTTAAAATATTGGACAAATCTGTTATTCTTAATGTCTTATTGGAATGTCAGAAAGCGCAATTTTTTTCTTACACAAAGTATGCTATGGTTCTTGAACCTAAAAAAGAGGAGTATGTTCTCTTAAAACGTGGGTGTTGACCCCTGCGCATGCGCACAGTTTTCTCCTCGAGCTGTGAGTCTAATGTGATGCGCATGAGATACTCATAAATATGAACATAAACTGTAGATTTTAACAATAGCCTTTAGTGCAATAACACACAACAGATAGAGTTGATGAGGACTTATAACTGTCTTGTTAGCTGATCCCTGCAATTAGTGCTTAGTTTTTTTAAAGTATCTTTTAGTTGTCCATTTTTCCAAAAAACAAACATGCCACCCTCCATCTTTGAACAGCATATAAGCAGCAGAGTGTTGCAAATATATAATTTTTTATCTCCTTTCTTTTGAAATGATACATTCAAAATCTCTGCTGTGCTTAGTTAATGGAATGGAAAGAAAAGCAGAATATGAGCAAATAAAGATAATCTATTTAAACTAAAAAAGACTATCTGTTAAAAACACTGCTAAGATCAGTGTTAAACACTTGACTGCTGAAGCACATGTTCAAACTGGATAACTAGTTTTAAATACTATGTTTCTTACAGACAAAACATTTAAGGTAAAATCGTTTATTTCATTTGAAGACACCAAAACATTAAAGTTCTCTAAGGAGCTCTGAATGTGATGTTTTCTTAAATGTGGAACTAATTTGTCGATTGTGAGTTTGAATTGTGTTTTTCTACATTGCATTCTGTAGATGTTCTTTTTTTGTACATAGGTCTCTCTTGACAAAGATGTAAATTACTACCGAAATAAATGGTTAAATAATATAAATATTAATTTAACAAAACTAAATTACATATGTAAAAACTAAGACATTATTTAGCACATCCATACCTTATTAATCATCTTAAGTGTCAGCTGTATTGGTAAAGTATTGACTCTGGTTTCCAGACTGTATAGCTAAAACAATGTCAGTAAAGCTAATAAAACAGAGATTAGTAAACATAAACATATAGCCATTATGTACAGGCAAGTAGGTGAAAATAGTTAAATATATAGCCTATATGAACAACAAGAAAATATAATGTACCAAGAGTGCTGGAATAAATAGTGTATATGTATTAAGTTACTTTCTATACATACTATATGTTATTTGCATCTATTTACATTATACACCTTGTTTCATTTACGTTTGACAGTACTGGATAATGTATACATGTTACAAATACAAAGGATACAATTTATTGTCCCAGAGGGACATTGTTTTCACAGCTGGTACTCAACAAATATTCAAATACAGTAGATATACACGTAGCAACACATGAACATACAGAGAGCAACATATATATGTATGGCAAAATACAGATATAGACAGTGCACAAAAACCCATGTATGCATCCATATTATCCCAGCTCCCCACAATGTCAGTGACGCAGATTGTTCAGGGCCGCTATTGCACAAATATAAAAATCTATATTAACAATAAGGTGCAAATCCAAAAGAGCAGGTCTTGTTGCAGCTCATGTATTTTACCACTAGAGGGGAGTGTTGTCTGTGATCCAGGAGCTTTCCTCCTCAAATATCGCGAGAGGTACTTTCCTTGTTGCTCCGGAAGGTCAGCTGATCATTTACTTCAGTGTGATGACCAGCAGCCTGTCAATTTCAAGCTAGCACGCAACGTAACGGTTCGACGCTGTAACACTGGTAAGCTGTGTGCTTTAATACTGCTGTATATTTTATCAACAAAGAGTATTCATTCTGTACGAGTTCCTTTAAACAGCTAACGTGGGCTAGCGTAACCAGGACTAGCGAGGTAGCTAACGTTAGCGGAGGGTTTAGCTCACATGCTAGTAACGATGGTAACAGAATATTCTAGAGCCACCTGCCGCTAACGTTAGCATTAGCATTAATAAACCACTGATATAAGTCTTAACTGAGTATTAACATACGTTTGTCTGGACTGATCCATTTTAATCAATAGTAATGAGTAACAGTTAAGTATTTTCCGTTTGCATCGGTTTTCCATTTAATAAAGTAGTCATTACTTATCCACAGTAGCGACGGCTAGGTGAGCTAGTGCCGAGCTAGCGATATATATTCCACATCGTTTTTAGCAAATTATTGATATAATAGTTCATTTATTTCTATGCTGTTTTTTCTATGACGGTTAGTCCCAACAATTGTGCTGTTAAAAACATAGTGTCTTCCTAGTTTTCTCAGCTGAAATAGTAAAGCTATTAACCAGTGGGGGAGGAAGTATTCATACTACACTGTAATAATACTCTTTTACAATTAAAAGTCCTGCGTTCAACATGCTAGTTAAGTAAATGCCACACTGTAATAATATTCTGTTGCAATTAAAAGTCATGTATTGTTGGTTGCTCAAGTAAAAGTGCTAATACCACACTGTAATACTACTCTGTTACAAGTCAAAGTCCTGCATTTAACATTTTAATCAAATAAACGTATGTACGCTAAGTATAATCAGGGACAAAATAGCTACTTATTTCCTAAATCACTCAATGCAGAACATTTTTCCTGTGAATGTTATATTGTATGTTTATATAAAAAAAATCTTAATTTGTGAAGTAATTAGTAACTAAATCTGTCAAATGATTATTATTAATAAACATATTATAGTTTGTTGTTGTTATTATTAATACATTATTTCCCTCTGAAATGTAGTGGAGTAGAATTGTAATATATTAGGGATTTGGACTGTTTGTTAGACTCAATTTAAATATGCCGCTTTGTGAAATTGTGGTTTTCCTGACAGAAAGACAGTAGCATGGCTAATCTGATAAAGAAGTTGCAGCCCTAGGAAAGGATTGTAAATAGTGACTTGTGAGCTTCATGGTGTTACTTTTTTTCCCCAACAGTAACTCACACTCCCAAAGATGGCTGACACAAACCAACAAAGTCCTCCTCCCCAGTTAGGGCCTGTGGTAAGTTGGCTGTTTGATCCAAACACTTGTAGGTGCACTGCTGATTCTTCATACAAAGATACTTGTCACAAGGAGTACAACTCAGCCTACACAAACAATGGAACAATGTCTTCTGTTGCTCTGGAGGTTTCTGAGAAAATAGCCCCTACACCCTTTACAGAGAGTCATCCAAAGTGTTTGTAAACTTCAGTATTCAGAGCCTAATTGAAATGGTTTCATCGTAAATGAAATATTACAAGTTACTCAAAGGTGGTATTTATTTCAGCGCAGTGCATTATTTTGTGCAGGTGTTCCTTGTTATTGTGTCAACTATTTACACAGCTTCATCTTATCTGAAAGTGAAGATGTTTTTTTTATTCATCACTGCATCAGTGTAGCACATCTTCCTGAAATATTTATTTTAGAGCTGCAGTGATTAGTCAATCGACAGAAAAATAATCAGCAACAACTTTGATAATCGCTTAATTGATTGTCATTTTTCAAGCATGAATTCCACAAATTCAAAGGTGCCATCTTCTCTAATGTGAACATTTTCAGGTTTACTTAGTCTTCTATGATAGTAAACTGCAAAGCTGCATCATGTCTCTCTTGATGAGACGGAAGTAAAATAACTCCTAGATTGAATTAAGTTGTTTTTGAGTCTGGCTGGTTTATGCTAAAAGAGAGCGCATGAGTGGAGGTCTGAGCCTTTCAGCACACAGTTGTCAGTAAACATGGGACAACAGAAGACCCATCCTGTCATGATGGTGTCCCAGCACTTTGCCTAAAACGCTAGCACAGTAAACACTGTACACTCTTCACCCATCATGTTATATTAAAAGTGATGGAGCAGGTTCGCACTTCGCATCACATTTCCTTCAACTTTTATGTGCCAAAAACTCCTGAATGTGATTTTTCTTTCTTCCACAGCAATTTTTAATGAGTAACAAACTAGAAACTGCAATGTGGCTTTCACGACTCTTCACCGTCTACTGCTCCGTAATGTTTATTCTACCGATTTTAGGGTGAGTACATTCAGTGACAGAGCACATCATCAACACACTCCTTTCACCCTTTTCTCCTTTCTCCCTTCTCCCAGCCTGAATAGGGGTCTGAATAATTGTGACTGTATGTGTATTTCAGACCCTATGCAGCAGCTAACTTCTATCAGCGAGCCTTGTTAGCGAATGCCCTCACCAGTGCACTCCGCTTGCATCAAAGGCTTCCACGCTTTCAGCTGAGCAGAGCTTTCCTGGCCCAGGCTCTTCAGGAGGATAGCTGTCATTACCTGCTCTACTCACTCATCCTGGTCAACTCTTACCCCATCACAAGTATCCTTTCACCTTCAAATATGGGGAAAATACAACTGGATAGTGCTGGAAATCTGATTGAAATTCTTACTCAGCGATTCTAATTTGTCCCATGACGATCCCATGATTTTAATAATTTAGACATATCATTGTCAAAAAATTATGCGACTCTAATAACTGCACTAATTCATTGTGGGATGTTTATTCTCTGTCTTTTTATGTTGATCCTTAACACTTGTGTCCAGTGAGCATCTTCCCAGTCTTCCTCTTTTCATTGCTTCACGCAACTACCTACACAAAGAAAGTCCTTGACGTGAGTATGAGGCAGCACCTGCTGGGACTCTTAATGTTGATAGTTGAACATGTATGACAGAAAGCACTTTGCTCAACTTTGCTTTACCCCCAGGTAGAAAAGGACCACCAGCCAAGTGATGTTTTAATTATCTACTCAGTTAGCCAGCCGTTGCACAAAGACCCAAGTTCCGCTTTAAAATCTAATGAAGCTGATTATTGATAGTTAGATTACCTTTTGCTTGACTTATTGCAGCTTTGTTGTCAGCTTCTGATGTTTTAATCTTTCTTTGCAGTCTGTGGGCCCCAACAGTCTGATGTTCATCAGAAACCTTTTGGACAAACTTACTTCCAATCAACAGAACATCCTGAAGTTCATCGCATGCAATGAGATCTTCTTGATGCCAGCCACTGCTTTTATGCTCTTCAGGTAAGTGCACAAGTAAAAAATCTTTCTTTCTTTTTTTTATTGTAAAGAGACATTTCAGATCCTTACTATAATATTTTATTCATTAATTACATTATCTATCAATGACCTTACAGCTTCTTTCCCACTGGACAAAAACCCTCTAATGCCTGGCTTTTGTCTTCGGTGGGAAAGGTAACAATCGGCATTCAGTCCCGATCTCCAATCGGCAGTGATGGAAACATGACAGCCGAGTGGACGCGCTAATTTTCGCCCCTTTTCCGGCGCGATGCTATGTGACACGCATTGAAGTGAATATATAATAAATCAGCAGGGATTCAGACAATTATTTTAATTTAAACTTGACAGAAACAACTTAAATCTCATCAAAACCGTATTTGTCTTTCCACTGTTGTGACATGAGAGTTTGAAAGAGAGACTAAATAAATAACGGATATAAAAAAGGAGTAACAACCGTAACTTCATATCTACTGTTTACTAACCTGCTTTCCGGCACGTAAGTGATGTTGAACGTGACTCATTAGCAGAAAACAGAAAGGCATACTTGTCTCCTGCCGATGGGAAAGGAGTCTTATCACCTATTTTTTTAGCAGGTGTTTAAAAATGTACACACTACTTTGGTGGATAAAGGGTACATTGTGGAAGTACTGATAGTGTTCTTCGACAGTTTTTCAATCTTGTGTTGCCAAAAATACTTGAGACAGATAATGAGCAACTAAACACACCGGTTTTCCATGTTGTCAAACACTTTTAAGGTCACACTAAAGAGCACGGAAATGTAATCTTCTAAATCCCCGTTATCAAATTAACCACATAAATCAGTTTTATTGAATTGTATCTCGACTACCAGTGCGTATCAGCGACAATAATCGTCACTCATCACTCTCGTATAGAAACTTTTAAGGCAACCTACAGAGGTACAAAGAGGCCAGAAAGACGTTGTATTGGATTGCATTAGATTATACAGGTGTTCCTTGTATTGCAATATCAATTAATATTAACAATGTTTTGAAAAGTGCTCAACAAATAAAGTGTTTTATTAATGTTATTGTTTATTGAGCAATTGTGTAATGTCAGTTTTCACTTTGTCTCTTTGACAGTGGCCAGGGGAGCTTGCTGCTGCCTTTCATTTACTACCGATTCCTCACCCTCCGCTACACATCTAGAAGAAACCCATACTGCCGGTAAGATGTTGAATAATATTGTCACAAGAAACAGGTATTTGTGTAAATGATGATATTCAACAATCTAGTTATTATTGCAGAATCCGGGGGTAAAGAAATGCTGAAGCATACTGTAAAATTCTCAAAGTTTTTATCTGCTGGTTACCTGAAACATTCATAATTTCACACTAAAGATTAATTTGAAATAAAAATTTAATGAAAACACCTAAAAGTATGGCATGTTTGGAGCCATACACATGTCTGTAATTTGCATCCATGGGAGCCAGTAATTCTCCTCATTTAAACTTCACGAATCAGCCGTTCCTTGTCCACTGCAGCGATTTCAAACTGAGCGACAGGAATAAATCGAAACGGGACATATGACAAAAGTTCAGCTCGAAAACGGTGTGCCACACCAACTAGGAAGCGGTGTCATGGACATAATGCACAAAAATATGTTGAATATGCAAACTTTTTTACAGCCCTAGTGAAGAAACATACCAATATATTGTAATACAGCATAATAAAACATGTTGCAGTAAAGCTGCTGCAGAAGAAAGACGAAGAGAAAATTTTAATTATTGCAGTTCAGAGATTTTCCTATGCACATCAATTTGATTCGAACTAAACAATTGTACTAAACTAGTTGTTTTCAGTAGAATATAATCTGATGTAACACAAATAATTTACTGAATGGACACATGCTCTCAATATACACACAGACTTAGCAAAATGATAGGCAAAGATATAAACTAAGACATAGATATTTGGGCAATGTAAAACTGAGGTAGAATTACATGAAAGGATATGCAATCTTCTTTACAGGTCTGCTATTCAGAAATGTAAAACCTTAGACTTGACTTTACTGCACTGTCAGATTTGAGTATTAAATGTATCTGTTTCCACCCCAGCACCTTGTTCACAGAGCTGCGAATTCTCCTGGAGCACTTCATCATGAAGCCTGCCTGCCCCGCCTTCTTCAGGAAGATGTGCCTCAGCAGTATCGCCTTCATCAGCCGCCTCGCCCCCACGGGGGTCTGATTATACTACATAAAAGTTTTGTTTTCTTTATGTTTTGTTTTTCCACCATTTTAAGATGTGACTTAAACTTTGATGAGGACAGACATTGCCATCAACAGAAGGAACTGTTTTTTGAATGTCAACTTTACAGTCTGTGCTCCAACTTCTCTGTATATTTGAGTACAGTTGAAGAGCAGCCAGTAATGCACTGAAGTCTCATGGTGATGTTTCTTTCCCCATCTTCTTAATGTGACCTCATTCAAGCGGTGGACACCCTCACTTTGTTACGTTCACTGAATGCAGCTCAATAGACATCAGCTGTGATCTGTATGTACTGGCTGTTTTTTTTTCTTCCTTTTTATGTCCTTATTTATTCATAAAAATCACTTATTCTATTATGAAACATTAACATTCTGAGATTAGTAACTTAAATGAAAATGTGCTTATACATAATTAAAAATGTTCTTTTTTAATGATCATGTTGTGCTTGGATGAATGGAGGATGGGGTTTGTTTGCAGTTTCTACATGGTCCAATTTAGCTTTTTTTTTTTTTCTTTTTTAATGTGCAAAGCATCAAATGCTCTGATTTGTCTAAATGCCTAACTTTAAATGTACTCTATCAATGCCATCAACTCACTCTTTAACAACTTGAAAATCTATGTAGGTATGATGTCAAAATGGATGTTGAATTGAGAAACAAGATATCTGCTGTATTTTATAGAATATTTTAAGGTACCAGACATTTTGCTGTAGGATATATTTCGAATGAGTTGCGCAATGCCTGTCATGTTTTGGTGCATTCTCACCTTGTTTCTCAGTCTGCGAACTGTTTTGAATTTGCTTCATATATTTGTTGCTATGTAGTTTTTTTTGCTTAATGCATGTTCTGATTTATTTTGCTGCCATGTTAAATGTGTTCATTTGCCTACAGACAAACCACATTTTTATGACAAGAATAAAATGATCTCTTAATTAAACCAATAAAATATTAAAGAACAGGAATGTAGTTTGAGGTTATAATTTGGTTTGATTACTGTAGTTAATCTTGGCCTCATAATAAACACATCATAAACTAAAAGGCCACTCGGAGAGCACAGACCTCCGCCAAGGCCGTTTCCATAAATAAAAAAATTGTTTGTATATTTAAGGGGTTCTTCGCCAATGTTGCACCCATCCACCAAGCACATATCACAATTTGCAAGCATGTATATACACTTAGTGTCCAATTTATTTGATACACATGTACAATTTACTTTAGTCTAGTTTATTAGCACAAAGGAAGTGATGAAAACAAAAGTATTACAACCAACACAGCATACATTGTGCAGGAGAGGTAAGAAACCCCAAAGGATTTCCAATGTATTCTAATACTGTGGATATTCGTTACCATAACATAATGAGATTCAAAAAAATAAGTTATTAGTACTAATAATAATAAATACTGCCCTTAATGTATGGGAATAGTGAGAACAAAAAAATGTAAACTACTCAATATAATGTAGGCTAGTCCAGTACAAAATCACTTTTCATTTAACCTCACTTATTAATATATTATTGAATTAACACATTTCCAAAAGCTGAACATTATAATCTTAACAAAAGTAGAATGTATGGCTGAGTGGTTGTGTTGAACTGCAGCCTATCCTAAGAGTATCTTTGCGAGTCCACCAATCAGGACACAGCTTCCATCGCTGACATTCATTCTCATCCAATGACATCACAGTTTGTTACGGCTGAAGCGTTGCCATTGACAACGGGCGCTGCGTTTACCCGGTCCTGAACGTTTCTGCCTAATTTGCCTAAACTACTATACGCATTAACAGAGGTTTTAATTCGGTTTAAAAACATATACAGACGGTGGCCTGCTTCAAGTGCTTTGATGTCGCTCGCTAGATATAGTGAAAGATGATATCTTTTCACCACAGTAGACAGTTGGCGTGCGAATATATCGTGTTAGCTAATTAGCTTGCTAGCTAACGTTAGCACGTCGAGCTAATCTCTGTTAATCTCTCTTCACCATCACCAACGTCTTGTAATTCGGATGGAAATATATCGACTAATTGTGAATGACTTTAGGTGATCCCTGTAGTTGTATGACTGTATAACCTATCTGGAAGACTTACACCATACTTTTCCCCCTGAAATAAAAACACCGGTGGAGAAGGGAGATGGAGATCCACCTTAATCGAGTTGATTATATTCAGGTAACACCAAGTACAGACGGGGGTTTGTTTTCTTTATGTTGCTCCTTTATACGTGTTTTATTCGAGCACTGGGTTTTTGAACATTTACTGTCGGTTCAGTGTGTTTCCCTCAAGTAACTTTTTTTAATTTTTATTTTTTTTTTAAACTGTCAATTGTTGCTCTACATTTTCCTCTGCTATGTCCTCACAGGTTGGTGTGACCTCCCAGAAAACTATGAGGCTGCTTCCAGCACTGGGAAAAAAGGCAACCCAAAAGGTATTAATCTGTCAGAATAATGCCTGAGCTTTACCACTAACCTAGATTTATTAGAGTTTGTGGCTGTGTATTGTGGTTTGATTCAACTGTTTAGTTTAGTTTATTTGAGAGAAGGGACAATGCAAATAAATAAATCCACATGGTATAACTTTTTTTTTTTAATGCAATAAAATATCACAGTATTAGCCAAAATGTTGTTTTTGTTCATCTGTAGTCCCTAGCTAAAGTGTTACAAAAAGCTTCCTAAAATACATCAGAGCAAAAACAAAAACAGGGCATGCATTTAAAGATTGGATAAGGACACACTTGCCAAAAGCAGTAGAAAAAGTATTGACATACAGTATACCTATGGAACTACATTGCAAACAAACAGGATATACTATTCATTCATTCATTCATAATACAGCATCATGATTCTTGGCTGTTTCAGGTTGCTGTTGCTGATCATGATGGTATACTAACTTGTTTTGGAATGAAGAAGGGAGAAGCAGTGGTGAGTGAGCTGTTTAAGATTTTTATTTCCTTATTGTACAGTCAGTTGGACCTTAATGTGTTCAATTTCAGTTTCTAATGGAAAGAAATCTGACTCTCTGTTTCAGCCCGTGTTTAAAACACTTCCAGGGCAGAAAATAGCCAAATTGGACCTCGGAGGAGCTGCGGGAACTCCACAGGAGAAGATCTTTGTTTGTTCTGGTTCTCAGGTCCGAGGATTCACCAAGAAAGGCAAACAGTTCCTCACCTTTGAAGCCAACCTCACTGAGAGCATTAACGCTATGTAGGAGCCACTTCTCCCCTTTTCGATTAACTTGCACTGCTTGGTTGGCTCATGCAGAACTGTATTGATTTACACTATTTTGAGCAGTGTTGGGTATCTCCTTTCCAGGCATGTCTCCGGCGCTGACCTCTTTGTGTGCGCGAGTTACATCTACAACCACTACTGTGACTGCAAGGACCAAGACTACTACCTCTCTGGAGACAAAATCAATGATATCACATGTTTTTCATCAGAAAACCTGACTCGCTTCGTCCCGGTCCTGGCCTGCCAAGATCGGGTTCTCAGAGTCTTGCAGGTAGACTAAGATCATATTTGCTGTTCTGATTTTGATACAGGAAGTTGTTTTACCTCAAAAAAATTTATTAGATTCATTGTTCTATGTGTTTTTTGTGTTCTTAGGGATCTGAGCTTTCCTATGACATTGAAGTCCCTGGCCCTCCATCTGTCTTGGAACTGTACAACAAAGATGGTGGCAAGTTGACCTCTGTGTGCTGTGTACTAGAGCAATAAAACATAAGACAGCTTCATATGGAACGGATCAAACATAACGTCAATGATTTGTGTACAGGAGAGGAAATCCTCTATGGAACTACAGATGGCAAAATAGGGTTGGTCCAGATCGGTGAGGGCTCAGCTGCGACCAAATGGGAGATCGACAACGACAAAAAGAAAGGAGGTATGTTGTTTACAAGACTACACAAGGGTTTCACATTTTTTAGCAAAATTAAACTCAACTCAATTCAAATTAAACAAATCACTAATATGTTAGTTGCACCATCGTCCTAGATTTACACTCTTCTGTCTCCCATCAGGAATTCTTTGTATCGACACTTATGACATTGTGGGAGACGGAGTGAATGACATCCTGGTGGGCAGGGATGACGGGACGGTCGAGGTCTATGGTTTCGACAGTGCCAATGAGCCCACATTACGCTTTGAACATGTGAGTTTATGCCTAGCACAACTATATATTGTAACGTTTAGCCATAGTTTATGATTTTTGTTTTATTTTGTCTGTATCATGCAGCCATACTATGCTGCATGATACTGTTCAGAAACACTTTAGAAAAGCCGATCATGGATGTCAGTTGATTTTTCATACCCAGATCTATTCAAGGCAACACTTGCTTGCATTTTTATAAGATAGTATTCAGTATACTTTCCCTGCATTGATACCTTTCTGGCCTTTTCTTAGATTGTATTACATGATTGATACTGATCGTTCATGGCCAAAGTTTCCTTTCTTTCCTGACTTCAGGTGTTGTCAGAGAGCATCACTTCCATCCAGGGTGGCTGCGTGGGAAAGGAGTCTTATGATGAGGTTTTGACGGCCACTTACACAGGTTGGATTTAAAAACAATTAAAAACAGTGCACCTAGTGTTCCAAAATTTACTCTCAGAAAAGAAAATGTGTTTGTTGTTCTGCCTATCAAACTATCCGTACCTGCAATACTTCATATTTCATGAAAGATGTACAATACTTTCTGGGACTGTCTGACATGTTGTATAGGTTTCATAAAACCCAATAGTTAATGTAAAGTAGTTAAAGGAGATCTGACATGTGCAGAAGATTCCGCTTTATTGTCATCACCTCTTTCAGGGTGGGTGACTGGTTTGACCACTGAGCCGCAGAAAGCTGAGGCCGGCCCCGGAGACGAGGTCCGTATGAGCAAGGAGATCCAGTTCAAAGTCGAAGCACTCAGGTACCCACAAAAAAGCCCTTAATTTTCTCATTATACAGTATGTTCTTGTGCCTTTTTAATGTATTTCACTCACAATGTAATGGTTTAAGTACACCTTCAATATTGTTCCCTTCCAGGGCAGAGCTGGAGCAGCTGCAGGTTAAGGTCCTGCAGGGCCGTGAGCAGTACCAGCAGACCTCTCAGTCGAGCACAGCCGTCTCTGCTGTGCCCGTCTTCAGCATCAATGACAAGTTCACCCTCTGCGAGGACGATGCCAGCTACAGCCTCACGCTTGAGGTGCAGACCGCCATCGATAATCTGCTGCTCCAGGTCTGTGCATTAATAAATCCCTCTGGTGTCTACAGACTCTCCTCATAATAAATCATGCTCTCGATTCCATGTTGCAGACATAAACATGCAAAATGTAACTTAAAGATGAATCTTCTATGCAGAGTGACGTCCCCATAGACCTGCTGGATGTGGATAAGAACTCAGCGGTTGTCAGTTTCAGTGAATGTGATTCAGAGGTGAACTTTGTAAACTCTTTCTACAAAGACAGAGAAAAGGTCATGAACCTGCTCCCAGAGCTCTGACTTATTTATTCTGTCTCTAGCAGCCTAATGGGAACTTCCTCCTGGCCACGTACAGATGTCAGGCTAACACTACCAGACTTGAGCTCAAGGTAACACTTGCATCAAAACTCTGCATAGTGTTACTCCTATGTCTTTGATAAAAAGCTACAATACCATAGTTGGCCTAGTCACAGACAGTACTCAGGTGGGTTTTGTGCTCATTGCATCAATCACTTTACCAAAAGTAGAAACATTCCTGTAGCCACATATTCCATTTGCTCAAACTATTTACTGATGCACCGCAGAAAGATGATGTTTCATCCTGTTCTAGGTGAGGTCCATCGAGGGACAGTATGGGACACTGCAGGCTTACATCACCCCCAGACTGCAACCCAAGACATGCCAGGTCCGCCAGTACCAGATCAAACCTCTGTCCCTGCACCAGCGGACACACAGCATAGACCAAGAAAGGTAAAGAACAAATCAAGAAAAAAATCTGAAATGGATTAAATCTGAATTTTTTATTTTCCATAAGAGATTAAGAAGATTCTAATAATTTAGATTGGGATTTGAATTCAGTAATCAAATCCTAACTCAAAGCTTTCTTAAATCCTTTTTCCGATTTATCTGTGCAAAGGTTTGGTTAGTTTTTTTGATGACCAAAGAATTAGGTAAATGTCAATCCGGCCGGAGTGGTCGCCTGGTTTCAGACTTCTGAATGGCGGCCTACATCAGATATGTTTAGATTAATGAAGCGAAATAGGCAATATATCTAAAAAATGAAATACGGCATAAAATTATACAAAGAAATAATATTTCATTGTTAGATTGTATAAAAGAAGACATTTAAAACAATGTCCCACACCAAATGCTGGCCAGTTATCTTAGTGAAGCTCTATCGTAATGCCAACAGGTTGCCGAGAACTATGTTTTGTTTTTAATTTTTTATCATCAAAATGAGATCATGTGACATTCGTATCATCCATCAGTTTTTTTTACTCGTGATTTTGACCTCACAAAACACATCTTTCTTTGTCTCTCTGTCTGTCATACAGGCCCATGAACAGGCTCAGTCTGGTTGGACAGTTCAGTTTTGCTGAGATCCACTCCTGGGTGGTCTTTTGTTTGCCAGAGGTGCCTGAGAAAACACCGGCAGGAGAGAGCATCGCTTTCTTTTTCCATAACACTTTCCTTGGAACACAGCTTGAAGCCACCTACTGGTAAATACAAGCACACAGTAGAAAGGCTTTTTTAGGATTTTATATAGATGTGTAGAGATTATGAGATAATTGACGAGGGCTTATAACGTTTCCTGTCTGAGGCCCCTAGAAATGTTTATTTATGTTTTACATTTTTTCCACTAATTTGGCAGGGATTCGTGTTATAATTTACTTAAAAATCTAATATTTTAATTTATTTGTAATTTTAGCAAAGGGGAGGGTCACTTCAAGTCAGACAACATCTCTACCATCTCCATACTGAGTGATGTTCTCTCTAAAGAAGCCACCAAGAGGAAAATCAATCTGAACATTTCATATGGTATGTGCATTTCATTTTTAATTTTCAGAGTCTGCTGACAAATAAATTCCGAGTTAAATTTGGTTCAATTAAATGTTTTTTGTTCGTTTGTTAATGTTCCAGATATCAATGATGACTCTGTGAGCCACACCCTGAAGATGATACATCCAAAGCTGGAGTACCAGTTGTTGTTGGCTAGAAAGGTTCAGCTTATCGATGCACTTAAAGTACGTGTTGGTTAAATGTGTCGTCTTACAGGAAAGATCCACCCTGAATCATCTCTTATTTGAATACATTCACTGTGTTTGCCCACAAGCCCACCTTTGGTTCTCTCTGGGCTGTTGAAAGGCTTTTTGAGAAATTCTCAACACTTACTTACCTCCACTTCCTCTCTATTTTTCTGTGATTGGTAGGAGCTTCAGGTCCATGAGGGAACCGCTGACTTCCTCATCCCAGAATATCGCAACATCTTGGATGAGTCCACTAATCTCCTCGAGGAGTACAAGAAGCAGCCAGCGCACCTTGAGAGACTTTATGGTGCAGTATTATCATTACATTTCTCTGACACGCTTATCCTATTCATAAATTTTCTGAATTTCAACCCTTAAAATGCCAATTTGTTTATATAATGCCACTGTTGTTATGGGAAGAAAAAAAACACAAAAATGTAATTATTTTCTGTCTTCTAAATGCTTATTTTTTTCACAGTCTGGGATATATATGTGATTAGCAACAACATTGATTTTAATGCATTTTTTTTGTCAGATTTAAAAAATATTAAATAGTAAGAACCCCCCACTGTTAAAAATGTCCCCTTCCTAAAACAAAAAAAAAAAAACTCTATTAATATTATTTTTCATCTAACATACTAACATACATACTAACTAACATACATCTCTTAAGCAACATCTGTCCTGATCATAACTATCAAATATTCATTCATTTTCAGACTTTTAAACCTTTAAATGCCAGTTTCTTTACATAATGTCGCCATTGTTTTTTATGAAGACACAATAATTGAATTATTTTCTGTTTACTAAATGCTAGGGGGACATTTCTTTTCACAGTCTTGGACATGTCTGATGTAAAATCAATGTTGTTGCTAATTACAAACACATAATACAGCAGCATTAGTGGAAACCATGAATGGGCAAACATGAGACAATGGTGGAAAATAGTATAAACCACAATGTTGAAGCCAGGGCTCTTAATGTAAAGCCTGATTGCATGGTTTGTGTCTGTATTTTGGCTACACAGTTTATTATTGACCTACTATGGAAGCTGAGGTTGAACTTTCAATATTGAAAAAAAACTCACACCCTTGCCAAAATGTATGCCTTTGTGCATTAACACAAGCAAAATGATAGAAAAATGTTAAATTAAAATGTCCCTAGTGATGCATAAGTGTTTTTTAATTTAGATTTCTCACCCAACAGTAAAGTTTTACTATGAGAGCCTGGCATTATGAAGTAGAGCTTGTTGGCTGGTGGTAACTAATACATATTTTTTCTTTCCTGTAGGAATGATCACAGACCTCTTCATCGACAAATTCAAGTTCAAAGGCCAGAATGTGAAAACCAAAGTGTCGTCATTGCTGGAGATACTCGATAATTATGACTTAAATTCTCTGTTAGACTTTTTTAATGAGGCATGATAACCTGTAGATCAGAGGGTATTTATTTATTTCCTTGTCTTTGAGCGTCTATTTGTGCTATTTTTGTATTGTAAATACAAAAGTTCTGTTGTATGGTAGTTACTAGCAGTGTCAGTGTTATGTTGTCATACTGTCATTTAGATACTGTTTGTCCTAATTGTGGTGTACAGTATTTAAATATTTATAATATATTTTAATAGCATCTAAAAACAAGGTTGGTGAATAATAAACCACTACAAGGTTACCAGGATAGTGCAGGTTGCTTTTTTTTTATTAGTGTCTAAGCTTTGGTTGAGGTTTGACATATCAGTGATGAAATATAAGCTAGTTAAAAGCACACAGATTGTATGTTTTTATATCATTATTATAATAGCACTGTGAGTCCCCCCTCTTGTAATAAAAAATAGAGTTTTTTTGTAACCATTGAAAGATTTGTCATTCATGGGGCTGATGGAAAGTATAGTGAAGAAATACAACATAATATGAAAGTCTCCAGGAAGAAAACGCTTGTATACAAAGAGCCATATATAACTAATGTTTAGTAATTGTCCCACACAACACGCCAAAGTCTAATTCATTCAATTATTACATCTGCAATCACTTGATTGGCAAGAAGTCCAGACATCAATTACCATCCTTGTTTTCTTTATATTTATATGTCTATCCTCTTAACACTTATTTGAATTTAGTCCACTCCAAGGTGCCACATCACTGTAACTGCATTACAGCAAGTTCTTAATTTGAGTATTTCCATTTTATGCTACTTCATACTCCAGCTTCACTATATTTAGGAGAGAAATATTGCACTTTTTACTCCATTTATTTGACAGCTGTGGTGTTTCAGTTTATGAATTATAAATCAGTATTAAAGATCAACAGTACATAAAGTGGTTAAATCCCCACCTGAACCAACATGTTGCCTAAATATATTAATGCATCAGTAATAATAATATAACTCCAACAGGGGCCATTATGCTGCATAATGAGGATTTTAAATATATTTTGCTGATACTTCTGTACCTATATCTCTATATAAATATATTCACATTGCATATTGCTTTTATACTTTGTACTGTGAGTCTTATTAAATTCCTTGGACAATTCTGCACATTTCTGCACACATTTCTGGGTGCTCCTATGAACTTGAGGGCTGTGTTGTCGGGAGCCTAGTGCTCCTGGTAGGGTTTCCCATGGCAAATTGGTCTCAGGCGAGGGGCCAGACAAAGAATGGTTCAAACACCCCAATGCAACAACAAAAAAGAGGAGGTGTGACCCTGCCCGGAGGAAGCCCGGGGCCCCCGTCTGGAGCCAGGCCTGGAAGGGGGGCCCGTCAACGAGCGCCTGGTGGCCGGGTTTGCCACGGAGCCCGGCCGGGCATAGCCCGAAGAAGCTACGTGGCACCCCCCCCCTCTCCATCATGTGGGCCTACCACGCGCAGGAAGAACCGTTGGGGTCGGGTACATTGCCAGACGGGTGGCAGTGAAGGTCGGGGACCTCGACGGACCAGACCTGGGCAGCAAAGGCTGGCTCTGGGGACGTGGAACGTCACCTCTCTGTGGGGGAAAGAGCCGGAGCTTGTGCGGGAGGCGGAGCGCTACCAGTTAGATCTGGTTGGGCTCTCCTCTACGCACAGTCTCGGTTCTGGAACCGTACTCCTGGATAGGGGTTGGACCTTATTCTTCTCTGGAGTTGCTCAGGGTGTGAGGCGCCGGGCGGGTGTGGGGATACTCACAAATCCCCGGCTGAGTGCCGTTACGTTGGAGTTTACCCCGGTAGACGAGAGGGTCGCCTCCCTACGCCTACGGGTTATGGGGGGGAAAACTCTGACTGTTGTCTGTGCATATGCACCGAACAGCAGTTCAGAGTATTCGGCCTTCTTGGAGACCCTGAATGGAGTCCTGTTGGGGGCTCCAGTAGGGGACTCCATAGTTCTACTGGGAGACTTCAACGCGCACGTGGGCAGCGATGGAGACACCTGGAGAGGCGTGATTGGGAGGAACGGCCTCCCTGATCTCAACCCGAGTGGTTGTTTGTTATTGGACTTCTGTGCTAGACATGGGCTGTCCATAACAAACACCATGTTCGAACATAAGGATGCTCATAAGTGTACATGGTACCAGAGCACCTTAGGCCGAAGATCGATGATCGATTTTGTAATCGTATCATCGGATCTGAGGCCGCATGTTTTGGACACTCGGGTAAAGAGAGGGGCGGAGCTGTCAACTGATCACCATCTGGTGGTGAGTTGGGTCAGGGGGTGGGGGAAGAGTCTGGACAGACCTGGTAAGCCCAAACGGGTAGTGCGGGTGAACTGGGAACGTCTGGAGGAGGCCCATACCCGAGAGACCTTTAACTCACACCTCCGGCGGAGTTTCTCTGGCATCCCTGTGGAGGTTGGGGGCATTGAGCCTGAGTGGTCAATGTTCAAAGTTTCCATTGCTGAAGCTGCAGCGGGAGCCTGCGGCCTCAAGGTCTTAGGTGCCTCAAGGGGCGGTAACCCTCGAACACCGTGGTGGACCGCGGTGGTCAGGGAAGCCGTCCGACTGAAGAAGGAGTCCTTCCGAGATATGTTATCACGGGGGACTCCAGAGGCGGTTGCAAGGTACCGACAGGCCCGAAGGGCAGCGGCCTCGGCTGTGACAGAGGCAAAGCAGCGGGTGTGGGAGGAGTTCGGAGAAGCCATGGAGAAGGACTTTCGGTCGGCACCAAAGTGCTTCTGGCGTACTGTCCGGCACCTCAGGAGGGGTAAGCGGGGGACCATCCAAGCTGTTTACAGCAGGGATGGAACACTGATGACCTCAACTGAGGAGGTACTCGGGCGGTGGAAGGAGCATTTTGAGGAACTCCTCAATCCCACTAATACGCCCTCTTTGATAGAGGCAGGGCTGGAAGATTATGGGGGATCATCAGCAATTTCCCTGGTGGAAGTCACTGAGGTAGTCAAACAACTCCACAGTGGCAAGGCCCCGGGGATTGATGAGATCCGTCCAGAAATGTTGAAGGCTTTGGGTGTAGAGGGGCTGTCGTGGCTGACACGTCTCTTCAACATTGCGTGGAAGTCGGGAACAGTGCCTAAGGAGTGGCAGACCGGGGTGGTGGTTCCCCTGTTTAAAAAGGGGGACCAGAGAGTGTGTGCCAATTACAGGGGTATCACACTGCTCAGCCTCCCGGGTAAAGTCTACTCCAAGGTGCTGGAAAGGAGGGTTCGGCCGATAGTCGAACCTCAGATTGAAGAGGAACAATGCGGATTCCGTTCAACAACAACGGACCAGCTCTTCACTCTCACAAGGATCCTGGAGGGGGCCTGGGAGTATGCCCATCCGGTTTACATGTGTTTTGTGGACCTGGAGAAGGCGTATGACCGGGTCCCCCGGGAGATACTGTGGGAGGTGCTGCGGGAGTATGGGGTGAGGGGGGCGCTTTTGAGGGCCATCCAATCCCTGTACGCCCAAAGCAAGAGTTGTGTCCGGGTTCTCGGCAGTAAGTCGGACTCGTTCCCAGTGGGTGTTGGCCTCCGCCAGGGCTGCGCTTTGTCACCAATCCTGTTTGTGGTATTCATGGACAGGATATCGAGGCGTAGTCGGGGGGAGGAGGGGTTGCAGTTTGGTGGGCTTGGGATCTCATCGCTGCTCTTTGCAGACGATGTGGTCCT
>CALSCE010010666.1:6502571-6524845 GCA_943593645.1 Bovichtus variegatus
GGGGTCTTGTTCACGAGTGAGGGGAAAATGGAGCGGGAGATGGGCCGGAGAATCGGAGCAGCGGGCGCGGTATTGCATTCGCTTTACCGCACCGTTGTGACGAAAAGAGAGCTGAGCCAGAAGGCAAAGCTCTCGATCTACCGGTCTATCTTCGTTCCTACTCTCACCTATGGTCATGAAGGTTGGGTCATGACCGAAAGGACGAGATCGCGGGTACAAGCGGCCGAAATGGGTTTTCTCAGAAGGGTGGCTGGCTTCTCCCTTAGAGATAGGGTGAGGAGTTCAGTCATCCGAGAGAAGCTCGGAGTAGAACCGCTGCTCCTTTGCGTAGAAAGGAGCCAGTTGAGGTGGTTCGGGCATCTGGTAAGGATGCCCCCTGGGCGCCTCACTAGGGAGGTGTTCCAGGCACAGCCAGCTGGGAGGAGACCACGGGGAAGACCCAGGACGAGGTGGAGAGATTATATCTCCACACTGGCCTGGGAACGCCTCGGGGTCCCCCAGTCAGAGTTGGCCAATGTGGCCCGGGAAAGGGAAGTTTGGGGCCCCCTGCTGGAGCTGTTGCCCCCGCGACCCGACCCCGGATAAGCGGTTGAAAATGGATGGATGGATGGATGGATGGACAATTCTGCACATTTCTGCACAAAACTACCACTTCTGAAAACGGCACAACTCTTTCATTTTAATCATTTCAAATTTATTTTATATGGTATTTATTCGTTTCTTGATTAATTGCAATACTTGCTTTTATTTTTGATTGCGTTTTCTCTTACTATGTTATGCACCAATAAAGCAAAGCAAACTCCTTTATGTGAAAAACTACTTGGCTGTACCTTTACCAGCTGCAACATTAATGATGCGTACACATTAATGTATCTATAATTATAATCCATGGATATAATACATATGATGCTGAAATGGGCCAATCTGCATAATGCAGAGGCTTCTTTTACTGTTGCTACTTTTAAGTATATTTTGATGCTAATACGTTTGAATGCAAACCTTTTACTTGTTCAAGAGTATTTTTACAAAGTGGTATTACTAGTCTTAAGTAAAGACTGAAAACCTCTGATTACCACTGACATTATCCCGCAGCTGTTACTTCTGACGTTTGCGGCTTTTACGTTCAAATGTGTCAAACCGGTTATGATTTTGCAATTAAGTGAAGACTGTACTAATCCGGCTCCCGTACATCTGAATACGTCACTGCTTATGCGACCTGTGATTGGTCCGTTTCAATCCTCGCGGGCTACTTGAACTGAGAAAGAGCTACACTCTACTCTGCATGTTTCTGTGTATATGGATCGAGGCTAGCTGCTGCTTGTTTGCAGGTTGGTAGAAATTTCGGAACTACTCACGAGTATGGCGACTTGATGCACACATTTGACCTATTATAGCAATTGTACTGCCAGCAGTGCATTTTGTTGTGTTTGTGTGCTTTTGTTTATTTAAGCGCCGCAAGTGTCGTTGCCATCTCAACAACGATTCTTTAACCTTCCTCAGCAAGGTAGCAGCTAATGCTAGCCTCCATATAGAACCTTCCACACACGATCATTTGAAGTTTTCATAGATTTGTGTACGTACAAGAGCTCATACTAGCTGTAGTATCTTAAGCAAACGGAGACCGTTTTGTTTTGTTTGAGGGGAAACATGTCAGGAGCTAATAGAGGACTGGGAAGCGCGGCTAGTGAGTTTCATAACCAAGAAAATATGCTGTCACGACTGAGAGGCTCACAAAAACCCCGAGCAGTTGCAAACGAAAACCAAGAAAACCTTGCACCGAAACAAGCCGCCAGCAGCAGGACCGTCCTAGGAGCCCTGCAGAACAACCTGCGGAGCAAAACTCAGAACCAGCGCGGCACGAAACAGGTCAGTTTGGGGGCAGCAATGCTAAATGGCTCGCCTAGCTCGAGCTAGTGTTTGCTACTGACTGTAATAAATAAGGGGGTGCCGTTTTTTTTTTTTTTTTTTTTTTTTTTTTTTTTTGGGAGGCAAATTTCAGGTATCTCGCATGTTTCTCATGCCGGGTCTCACTGCAGATTTAACCTGTTTTGTGTTTTTAACTTTTACCTATATTTAAATGTGCTACTTCTGTTACCCAGGCTGTCCGCCATTTTAATATCCCCATTAGTGATACTTTACACTTTTACTGCTGTCTTCAACGTTTTTAATAAGAGTTCCAGACTTGTCTTGTGATTTTTATTTATAACTGTATGTACGTAATGTCCTCCCGCCTGCCCTAGTGACTAACACTTTTTTTGGGGGGGAGCTGTTGCATTAAACAAGTGCTCTCTGACATCTTATTAAAGACAAGTTTCTTTAAAATCGAGTGCAATAGATTTAGTGTCTTGTGCAATAATTGTTCCTGTCTATATACAAATAACCTGCCTCTGCGTTACCATTTAATTTTTTCCTCATGCTTGTTGCATTTTTGTATGATATGAACTTTAAGTCGTATTTTATGTTTATAGTAACAACACTTTTAGTTTCTTCAAATGTGGTGTTTTTATGCTGCCTTGCGGCTTAGTTTCCTCTTGTGAGACAACATCTGAACAGACTTTTCTGCTTCTAGGAATCGTCACAATCTTTGTCCTGCAAAAATGAAGATTTGGGCAAAAGCTGCTCGGAGAAGCCCTCCGCCAAGCTGCCAGCTTTCCAGATCCATGTGGATGAGCCTGATGGTGCCTGCATCAAGAAGCCACAGCCAGTGGTGGATGCTGTCAAAGCCAAGGCCATCCCTGATGAGTCTACCCTCACAATCAATGCTGTGGCACGACTCAGACAGCCCCTGGCTACCATTGATATGCCCTCAGCAATGGATGTCAGCTTTGGTGGGTTGTAAATGCATGGCGAAAGAGACAATTACTCTTCTTGGTTGCATATTATCTTAATTTCTAAAATGTACAATCTCAATGTGTTTCTTTATAGAAACGGTGGTTGACAGACATTTTATTTAGGTGATATTTTCATTGAACTAAATGTTAACTCTTTTCTTACTTCAGACTCTCCCATGGACATGTCTGTGGTTGAGGGGGAGGAGAAACAAGTCGATGTAAATGAGGTCCCAGAATATGCTGCTGAAATCCACACGTACCTGAGGGAGATGGAGGTGAGAAATGCTACATACTGCATTGCTGCCTCAATTATTTCAGCCATGTCGTGCCGGTTATAATATGCTTGTCATGAGGCCTTTCTAGAAATGCATTTAAACTTTGCCTGTAAGTTGATTCTTAAGTAACTCACTCTTTTTCCTCCAGCTTAAAACCAGGCCTAAAGCAGGCTACATGAAGAAGCAGCCTGACATCACCAACAGCATGAGGGCCATTCTGGTGGACTGGCTGGTCGAGGTTGGAGAAGAGTACAAGCTCCAGAATGAGACCCTATATCTGGCTGTAAACTACATCGATCGCTTCCTCTCCTCAATGTCTGTCCTGAGGGGGAAGCTTCAGCTGGTTGGAACCGCTGCCATGCTGTTGGCTTCGTATGTACCCAGTCTATAATTGGTCTATTCAAAGTATCTTTTTTTTTTTTTTTTTTTTTATAAAGGTGTTTCTGCTGTATGAAGTGACTTATTTATTAATTCAAATGCAGGAAATTTGAAGAGATCTATCCCCCAGAGGTGGCAGAGTTTGTTTACATCACAGATGACACCTACACAAAGAAGCAAGTGTTAAGAATGGAGCATCTGGTGCTTAAAGTGCTCTCCTTTGATCTGGCAGCTCCAACCATCAACCAGTTTCTCACACAGTACTTCCTCAATCAGTCAGTTAACAAACAGGTGGAGAGTCTGGCGATGGTGAGCTTGCAGAAAATATTTAGACATTTACATTTGGCCTTGCTGTCTGGACACTTTAAGCATTTTATAGCTAATGTAACATTGAGCCCTAAACTTGTTTTCAGTACCTCGGGGAGCTCAGTCTGGTTGATTCAGACCCCTTCTTGAAGTACCTCCCATCACAGACTGCTGCTGCGGCCTACACCCTGGCAAACCACACAGTGACTGGTGGCTCATGGGTAAGTTTAAGATGGACTAGTCTTGCATGTTGTATCTCGGATGTTCGTGCATAACTCTGTTAAAAAGACAACTTCAGTCTTTACATCCAGTTTCCACTAAATGGGGAAACATTGGGCTTCTGTGGGCAAACAAGCCACATGACTAGTTGTCTCCTCCTCAGCCAAAGTCCTTGAACGAGATGACTAGCTACACTCTTGAAGAGCTGATGCCTTGCATTGAGGATCTGCACCAAACTTGTCTCAATGCTGCTCAGCACGCCCAGCAGTCTGTTCGGGAGAAGTACAAAGGCCCCAAGTAAGTAGGCTGCTACTAACTTTCATTGTGGAGGCTTTGCGTTGACTTCATGTAATTTAATGCAGTCTGACAAATGCTTATTTCTCTTCCAGGTACTCTGAAGTTTCCCTCATCGACGCTCCAACGAAATTGCTGCTGAACTAACTTCTCCCCCTGCCCTTGTCAATGTAGAGTTTTGTACCAGTCCTTTTTTTCTTTTTTTAATGACGTGTGCCACAATTTCAAATAACATGGCCTGCTCTTCTTGGAGTAGCGCTAGATGTTTAGAGTTTTTAAAGGTATTTTTATATACTCAATCCTGACATCAGACGCTAAAGTAGTGTTGGTTAATCAAGCAGTTTTAATGTTGACTTTTAGTCGCAGATGAAATGTAGAAGTCTTATCACCACTTGTCCTGCTTTGATCTACAGACCTGTGATGTTCTAAACTCGGAACCTGTTTTTTCCACTTTTTAATGGTTTGAGTTTAAGTTGTTACTAGTTAACCTTTTGAACTCATCGGATGCAGATTAAAGTACATTTTGTCTGTAATTGAGTCGACTGTCTCATTAAATTGGTGTCTTGGAAGTTAACAGCTTTTCAAGGCTCTATCTGCACTGTAAAATATGGCTCTTGTAAATAAAATTCATTTAAAGTAAGACCTTCATGTCTACATCTTTATGGTCGCATTAAACACATGGGGGCAGCAGAGGACCAGCTTTAGCCTTAAAGGTTCTTGGATACATGAGGACTTAATGTGAAATTTAACATGGTTATTCGTCTAAAGTTGGAAAACTAATAAATGTACAAATCCTCAACTTGCAGAAGTGTCCACTTGGTTGTAATTTAAAGCTTGTTTTATCTGAGTTTACTTATGTACATCTAATACTTGGCATATGAGGCTTTAAATGCTAAGCTGTAGCTCTACACTAAAGGCTAAACTCTTATTAAACTAAAAGCAACCATAGTAATTTACTTTTAAATGAGATGGGCTAATCCTTAAAGCCCCATAGTAAACACTGCTTGTGCTCTAAAACTGGCTGGCTGAGAAAATTGGCATTAATGAATCAACTTTTAAAGGAAGTTGCCAGAAATGAAAGGCTAGAAGTACATTTTATAACTCAAAAGTTGTGGACACGGAGTAAAATGCTGAATGTGAATAAATTGAAAATGAAGGATTCTTTAATGAAATCTTGGCAGTAACTGTTTCCACATCACCTAAAGTGATGTAATTAAATGTTGGTGCAAACTTGTACTGACTCTAATACACACTTTAAATGAAGACTTGCATGACAAAGGTTGCCCTTGTCTGCATTTATCAATTAAATTGCAAAACAGGATTGACTTTTACTTCTCATTAATCAGTGATTTGATTTCCTCTGAATGTGAAGTAAAGGCAGCCGGTGACGTTGAAGGCATCTCTCGCTCCCCTCATAAATTGGGAGGCTGGCTTTGTGCGAGGAGTCTGGCAGGAGAGCGGAAGCACAACCAGCAGCGCAAAGCTTTCCACCATTTCATCTCAGGAGAATGGACAGCTCAGACCATGCACAATCAACAGGTTTGCTTTGTCACTGATGGCACACACTTGTGACTAACTGAGGATAAAACCGTGGGAACAGATGGGAATTCAATAACATAACCAAACCAGCTGGATACTTGTTTAGACAATGGCTCCTGCAGCTACAGCACAGCATCTGGGTAACCCCTGAGAAGATCCAAGTGTGGGAAAAAGCTTTTTTTTTTTTTGGGAGGGGAGGGCGGGTTCCTGCCTAACCCCATGCCTGCCCCCAGAACATTTCTGGTGGCGTCCACCTCGCTGCCCCTACCACTGGGCTGGGGCTGGAACCTGAGCCTGTACGTGGGGCTGCTCCTCGGACTCCTGACGCTTATGCTGCTTCTTCTCTGGATGCTCCTCAAGCAGCTGAATAACTCTGTGGCAAAATCCACACTGCAGCCTGCCCGCTCTTACAGGCAGCCTTGCTTTGAACATAGGCTTCAGCATGTGTTGTGACAATTCTCCCAAAACACAGCCAGAACTGAGCCTTGTTGGAGTTTCTTTGCAGATTCATGTAAGAAAATTACTTTAAAAAATGTTGTTTTTTTTATTACTCATGCTTATATTCCCTCTCAAAAGAATAAAACCATGTTCTTATTTATAGAAACCATTGTCTGTTCTTTTAACAGCTTAACATGTTACTACTACATTATTTCTGGCATGCACGAAACGTGAAGTCGTATCTAAATTATCCTGCATAGTTAAAAACATTATTATTCTTATGAAACAGCTATTTCTTTTCATCTATCAGATGAATAAACAAAACATCAAACATTTAAATTGCTGAGTAAAAGCACAAGACAACATTAAAATGGTGATTGAAGCAATGCATTCAGGACGGCAATTTGCAGTCCTCTCATCTCATCGGTAAATTGGCAGGAGGGACATTGAGAATATGCCATGGATGTGAAAAATATAAAAGGAGCTGGGTGCCACTTGCTTTATCCACCTCTGTGTTCATGTCAGGGGACAAAGTAAGAGACCCTTGAGGCAAAAGGATAATGCAAGAGCCCACAGGATAATACTATTTCTCAGGTATTTATTTACAATTGGTTACTCTACACAGTTTGGGGCATTTAACACTTTCCAATCAGTATGACTTGGTAACTTTAAGTCTTTTAGGTTAATTGTTCTCCAACCATTAGTCAGAGGTAGCCAGGCTTTCTTTGATTGAATACTCTGGGAGGAATCAATACGTACAGCCCTTAGGGTGAGCATGTTAATTACACATTGACTTTGATTTCCTGAAAGAGCAGCACAATAACTCAAACATGGTCCAGACTGAATGCTTCTGTGTGTGATGCCTCAGCATAGTTCTAATTTATCAAGGGGTGTAAACCATTTCTACCAATAGCTTTCATCAAAACGTTTTAATTAGTTGCACATGCTGAGTTTTACTTATCAATTCATTTAGAGGCATCAATTTTTGGGTGTTTTTGTGGCTTCTTTTAAAGGAATAGTTGACACATTGGGAAATATGCTTATTTGATTTCTTGTCAAGAGTTACCTAAGAAGATTGAGTAGATTTTCTTTGTATAGGGACGATGCAAGTTAACATAGTTCCAATACAGATCATGAAACTGCTGCACAGACAGTTTGCAGTAATTTTCAACTCTGTACATGTGCTTTTACATGTACATTGTCCTCATTGTCAGTGTTTTGGTTTATTTTGTGAAAAATGTATTGAAATTAAGTAAAGAGGTAAAACATACAAACCAAGGGATGGTTTACATTTTGTAGTGCCTTCATCATTTCACGTGTTCGTTTGTAAAAACAAATGTTATTTTCTGATTGATACCACTCTGGAGCCAGCAGCTGCTTAGCTTAGCATAAAGACTGAAAACAGGGGGAAACATCTGGCCTGTCTCTGTCCAGAGGTTACAAAATCCAACTACCATCACCTCTCAAGCTCACTAAATAACAAGTTTGATCTGTACAAAAGTCAAAGTGTAAAAATTATAATTAGCAAAAATTGGACAGAGCCAGGCCGGCTGAATACAGGCTGGCTGAATACAAAATGTAAAGATGTGATTGGGGTGTCAATCTTCTCATGAAATTCTTCGCAAGATAGCTATTAAGTGTATTTCTGAAAATGTTGAACCTCTCCTGTAAACCCTGTCTCTCACTTTTAATGGTACGAAACTCTTCACTATCTCTCCATTTCAAACCAGGAAATCTTTGGGGTTTTCTCTTCAACACGTCTGAACAAACGTTATTAGAAAAACGAAAAACAGTTTGCAGCTCCCTTCAGCAAGAGACCTGCAGATTAATGAGGTCTGACATTGTGGGGAGATCTCATGACTGCATGTTGAGCTGAAATGTGTCCCCTGACACTCCTGACCGTCTCAATCGTCCTCTAATAAAGACAGTACCATATGTCTGCGAATACAGTGCACATGTGTAGGTCCAAAAGAAAACACCCAGACATTAAAAGAGTGTCACCAGCTTCTGAGCCAGTGTCCTCTGTGTTGTAGATCCCTGCTGGGTTTATCCTACAAGCAGCAGAGAGGGAGGTTCTGGTCGAGAAAAGATCAAAACATGTGACGAAATGTAGTGAGAGATGAGAATAATAATGTTTGTGTCCTATTTTGTGTCCATTTTCTGGCCCTATGGTTGCATTTTTGTGGATGAGACTCTAAAGAAAAGATGAAAACACCTGCTTGGAGTCGGGTTGTAACGTTATACCTCGGTATTAAAGATGCTGGTTATCGTACCATGTAGGCTATGTTTGCTTATCTACGGTATTGGGAAAAAACTGACATACTGTAAGTGAGTGTGTGTGTGAGTTAAAAGTAGAGATAGAAGCACCAACAGTTTATGTTAATTGTTAATAATCATAGGATATTATTTTCGAAGCTCACAGCTGATTTAATTTTTCCTTTGGTACTTAATTTAACATGCTATAGTGCTTCTAACATTAAGTTAGCTTACTGTATTTAACATATTATAGTTTAATGCAATTTTTTAAAATCAAGTTTATAATTATGTTTATTATTATAATTATGTTTTTATTCCTTTCAGGGTCAATGTAACTGTAATTAAAAAAAGAAAATAATAATAATAATAATAATAATAATTGTCTGTAAAATTTGAAGCTAAAGCTAGGCTATGATTAGCTTAGTTTCAACTCAAACTACAGCTTGTTGTTTTAACACTTTGTTTTTTTTATGGACTAAACAAACAAGATACAACATTATAACATTATTTCTGAGCTTGAAAGGTGCTGATAGGAATTTATAAATGTTCTACCTTTGGACAGAGTTTCCCCTGTTTCCAGTTATGCTAAAATAAGCTAAGCTAATAGCCTGCTGGCTCCAGCTCCCTACAGTTTTCTATGCACAAACATGCGGTAGCCTAAATATGGATCTAAAGACAGGAGGCGATTAGCTTATCTTAAGTTGTTATGCTAACTAGCGTAAAAACTGGAGGCAAGGAAACAGCTAGCCTGGCTCTGTCCAAATAACAGGTTGTAAAAACACAACTTCACTTTTTTTTTTGCAGATACACTGTTAATTGGTGAGTTTTAGAGGCGATGTTGGCATGTTTTGAACGTTGGACCTGGCTAGCTGTTTGTCCGAAATAGGTCTAAGCATATTCCAAAATTCAAACTGGGCTAATCCATCTTCAAACATAGGCTGTAGAGGTTGTAGGCCCTATAGCCTATTTGTTCCACCAAGGCTAAAGTAGCTAACAGGCAATTAGCCTAACTTCCCTACAAACTCCAGGTAGCCACTGTTGGTGCAGCTAACATTGCTACCTAATGTCGTTGTGTCTTGTGTTTTGTCTGACAGCTGGTAAAGATAATCTTGCAGGTAGTTTTCCCACCTGAATTTGACATCCATTCAAAATGGCCACAATGGAAAATGAACAGAATGAATCCACTCTGTCTACATGCTTCTTTACATCAGAGCCGTGGACAGTTAGACACCAGAAAAGGTTGACGTTTTCCTCAACAAACAAAAGCCCAAAAATAATATAATGTGCTCAAAAGGCACAGGAGGCAAGGTACTATTTGTTGAAATGGAGCCATCTGCATTTGATAACATCTGCCCTCAGCACAGAGGGGGATATCAAACAGCCCATGAGAGGTGGCTATGGAGGTCCTTTGATTGATGATGCAGCTTATTGTCTGTCTGTCAGCACCTGACAAAGTGAGCTGTCCACAGCTCTGTGTACCTGGCTGTCCCACGGCGCGCCGCTCTGAATGAAAAACTCACAGTGATTCAGTTTGGAAACAACAAACAGGGATAATAGCAGGAAGTGAAATCAGCAGTTTGCAGTCTCCCTGATCGGCTTATAAGTTGGAAGCTGTTGCTTTTTTCATGAAAACAAATTAAACTTTGAGCTTCAAACTTCAGTCTTGAAACTGAATTTGACAAAACAATCTCACCTCAAGGTCCAACTGTTGTGGAGCTTTAGGATTTGAGATGTATTGTAATGGTTTTCAGAGTATAACATAGTCTCCTTATGGAGATACAGTGGTGTTTTACGTGGTTTCATTTTAATTAATTTAATAATGAATTAATTGATTTTCTCTATGTAAGTCAGTTACAGAGCGACATTCTCCAAAAATACTATATGAAATTTGAATTAGATATCTTGTCAAGACAGATTTTTCAACACGTAAGGAGACAAACAAATTGTGATTTATGTATTTTATTACGTGTATGCATTAATCATAGTGCTTCCAATCTGTGCAGTGTTTTTTTTTTATAAAAGCCAAATCATCTTTCTTTCTGCCCAAATTATGAATGTGGTTTCTGAAACATTAGGTTAAAGCCACTAAAAACTGTGAACACTAAATGCTGTAAAACCAACAACTGAACTCAACTTGGAGTTTAACAAAAAAACTAATTTAATCTGCTTCATCAGAACTTGTTTTGATCAGATTTGACCGACAGTGATGGCAATTTAAAAATATATTTTTAGAAATACATTTTTTTAGTAAAATGTCGAGTCACTTCAATACACTATCTATTGATCATGGTCCCAATTTATAGCCTAGTGTTTATTGCAACATAAGTTGTTTTCCTCTTTGCAGAGAAAATTCAGTAATTCTGTCAATTAAACCTCCCAAAACTTCTGTGAAAGATCTCTGACGACAAACTGGCAAATATGGAAATCAGAGCATAGCAATACTACAGTAGTAGAAATTTAAATTGTGAAGGGGATGTGTTTAAGCTAAACAGGTTGTTAAGTTGCTCTTTAAACTAAATATTTCATTATGTGTAAAACAATAAAACCCAACATTAAAGTAATTGCTGAGCTTTTTAATTTGCTGCTATGTGGAAGTAGTAAGGAGTTTGGATAGGGTTAAAGGAATTACCCCAACACTTTAGATAATATACAAATCTCCATCTTTTGGCCTATTTTGTGAGAGATTTGTGATATTGAATATTCAAATAGTATTGACATTTAATATCTAAAACAATACATGATCCATTAAGCATGATCTGGCCGGAATCTTGTGGACTTTCATCAACATTTCATCTGATGAATTTGTTATTAGCCGCTTGTTTATAAGCGATTAAAGGAAATTGTCTCCACGTCAGTCTGAGAGGATGTGAGATGAAACGACGAGCATCTGTAACTGGATAACCTGAGAGATGGTGTTCACAGTCTCATCCCTCATTAAAGCGCTCACTTTAATTAAGGTTTGCAGGGACGTCGACAGCAATGATGATATGTGAGCTGCATCTCCGCGCCTCGCTCTGCTGATCCCTTCAGTCCTATCATGCGTCCAGCATCTGCTTATTTCCTGTTTGCCATAACACACGTTTGCCTCGGATTAAGCATGCATGAAAACCTCAGAAATGAAACATACAGTAAATGATATAGAAAGGAAAAGGCACCTAATTAAACATAACATGTTAAATCTCAATCCAAAATTATTCATTATTATTTAAAATGAATGAAGATCCATTGCACAGATTCATGACGTTTGCTTAGAAAATGAATATAATATAGAAATAAACCTTAAGAAAAAGGGGATGAGCGTTAACCTTTGTGGAAAAATTTTTCCCATTAATTTTATATATAGGAAACACTGCTGGAAAGGATAATAACATCTTGAAACAGCCTCCACTATACATAACAACATCCCTCTGGATCCTGGGCACACTTATTTTTTTAACATTCAACCCTTGTCAATTTTTTTAGGTCACACAAAGCAACTGAGTGCATGAGGTCATGATCTCCTGTTTCGACTGACAGCGAGTGAAAGACGACACGCCTGCATGGCAGATGAGGAAGTCTTGTCAGCTTTCCCTTGTGACGCTGCAGCCTCCCACACAGCATCCAGGAGCAGAAAATAAAGAGCTTCTACCTGAGCTGCACATCACCTGTGAGAAGGAGAAGAAACACACCTGTTGGTAAGAACACAGTTACTTATTCCTCCGGATTGATGCTTTGTTTTTAGACATTTACATACTAACAGTGGTGGAAGAAATACTTATGAAACTTTGAAAATACTCTACTATGAGTAAACATATAATCAGAAAAATGTAATGTATGCAGGCTCAGGGACTTTGTTGTGTTGTATAAATGCTTAATTATAAAGCTGTTATTTATACATGTTGTGCTGTGATCCCAGAGAAACGCTCTCTCATTCTGCCCTGCACAGTGAAAAATAGTACAAATGACAATAAACTTAATTTGATTTGATTTAAGTAAAAGTATCAAAAGTAAAAGTAATCATTGTGAAGTTAAATGTAGTCAAAGTACTTAAAGTATTCATTGAGCAATTAAATGTTCAGTAGTTTAGTATTATATATGATGTTTCTGGATTATTATTACTGCTGCAGTAATGTGCACGTTGCTTTAGATGTTTAAGGTTGTGCTAATCGTAACTCCTTTATATAATGTTGGGTTTAATCTATCATATTAATAATCATATTCTATAAGATCATCATGTGTGGAGCTTTGTCGCTGTCCTGTGAGAACCACACATTCCTAAAAAAAAAATCTACTTTTCATCAGTTTCTCAGAAAAACAGCGCTATTTTCACTTGACGATGCTTTTTCCAGCTGATCCAAGAGGGTTTTTGAAAAGTTTATTTAGCTGAAGAAGGAGGAGAATCTTCTCAACACATAAAGGAACACTTTCATCCTTCGGTTTATCACCAACATTCAAAATCAACACATCTGGAGATACATGGCATGAAAACAAATAAATCTGAAAAGTAACTAAAGCTGTCAGACAAATATAGTGGAGTAAAAAGTACAATATTTTCTTCTGAGATGTAGTGGAGTAGAAGTATAAAGTTGCATAAAATGGAAATACTCACGTAAAGTACAATTACATTGCATTTGTACTTCAGTACTTGAGTAAATGTACTTAGTTACATCCCACCACTACATACTACTAACCCTGCTATTTGAATCTGTTGCACTTTCTTTCAGTTTACGACGATTGTCTACAATCAGCAAAAAGGATGGTAAGAGTTTAATTTCTTTGTTTTATTTTCTGTTAAATTAAATATCCCTAACATATGGAAAGTAAAAGCTATGTGTCATGTCTCGTAAAAATATGTTAGTCTTGTCAGTCACTGTCGGACACCTTCGTCTGCCCCGCCCCTGATAGTTTCCACCTGTGCCCACTCACCTCATGTTTAAATAGTCCTGTCTCCTCTTGTCTTGTGATGTCCGTGTGTCATGAACCTGCATACCAGCCTTATCAACAGTATTACGGAATTTTTGTAAATCCTCCTTGTGAGCGTTTTGAGTTTGTGCTTCTTTTGGCAAGTAAAGTATTTTTAAGTAAGTAAAGTATTATTAAATGAGTTGGAACTACTCTGGGAGCGCACACCTCCGCCAAGGCAGTTCACATAAGTGAAAAGTATATCGTGTATCCGCCCCGTAATTCGGGTCTGCTCCGAAATGGACTTGATTCTTTCTTGGCACATGTTACACCCTTTCACCAAAGTTTCATGGCAATCGGGCCAGTCTTCTTTCCCTGCTGACAAACAAACCAAACAGAAAACATAACCTCCTAGGTGGAGGTAATTAAAACTAGTGTTGTCTACGGCACCATAAATAACCTATACTGTATGTTTGTGTAATGAAGTGTGACTTGACTCTTGAAAGGTCAATGCATTTTCAAGCCACGCTGAGACCTCTAGTACTGCATGATCAGTCTTTAACAATACACATCACGAATAACTGTCAGCACCAGCCTCTGATTTGCATGCAACCCTCGACACTTTATATTTTCATAAATTTTAATTTCATTGAATCCTCATTTTTATCCACATTCCCCGACAATGTGAAGACGTGATGTGTAGGCTACAGATCCCCCAACTTCTGGAAGATCCCTAATTCACTAAAAGGGCTTTCTGCAATAATGCACTCATTAGTAAAACATCAGTAGGACTTGTTCAGTATACTCACGTTGGCAAAAAAAGAGACAGAGCAGCTTCATTCAATATCTTTGATTTGATTTTATCCTCTCAAGCTTGTTGAGGGATCTCAGACTGTCTGATGAGCATAAGTTGATTTAAGATGTAAAGTGATGGAAAAGGCTCAGTTTAAGTTGTTGACGTTGGTGTAATTTGCACCATATTGTGTTACCATGTGCATGGAAACTGCAGGTACGTGTCTATTGTGTCCTAACCTATTTGTGTGTCCAAAAAGCTGCTGTGACTATGACAAAACCGAACTTATTGATACAAGAATAGATCTATATACATTAGAAATGATCTACATAAGGAGTTATGACAATGTTGATGTGGTTGTTGAAAAGCTTGTATCTCTGTTCTTATGTAATATGATAAATAAGTTAGCAAAATACTAGCGAGCTACAGACATACTAGCAGCTCTGTGAGGCTGTACTTCGGCACAGCAGAGTTTTGAGCTAAATGCTAATGTCAGTATGCTAACATGTCAAAGTTTTTACGTTTGGCTAAGGTGGAAACGTTGGTGAATCGAAGCAAAATCTGACAAAGTGCAATAGAAACAGATATAGCTAATAAATTAAAAATAGATTGAAACTCCTCATCACTGCACAAAGATAACCTTCCTCACATTAATATGTGAAACAAACAGAAATGTCATATTTCCATCAAGTTTTCTACATAGTTTTTTCCACCGTTTGAGCTTTGACTGACGCTCTTTTAATTACGTCGTCTCAATGAACCAACTCTTAATAACCGGGTCAGTAAGTAGTTGATGGAAACATTTATTGACATATTCTTTTGCGTTTTTTAAAATTTTATTTGATTAATATTTGCTATATTTGCTATAGGTTAAGATGGAAACCTGGCTAGTATGATCAATCCTCTGGAGACATTGAATATCTATTTATCTATCTACCAAATGCCATGGCAATCCATCCAATAATTGTCGAAGTCTCTCACTCGGAACTAAAAATGTTTACTTTATGGTGACGGTGCATGAAAAGCTAATCCATCTTCTACATTAGGAGATATTTCTCTGGCTATAAGTGAAACATTTTGACCTGCCGGTGGCGCTAAATTCTCAGTCAGAGGGGATGACTTCAGTCATCACTATTCATCCTCTGTGAATGTTAAAAAGTCTGTAATGTCAGGACAATTCATCGAATAGTAGTGAAGATATTTCAGCTTGGACCAAAGTGGTGCTTAATATTACCATCATGAGAGCCACATGAGAATATATAGACAGTTTGACAGCTAACACTCATGTCTTTGTAGAAGATGAGTACTAAATGCTTAAATAACAGACAGGAAATTGAGTGAACAAATAACGTTGACTCACATCCTAGTAATGAATGTGAGTTTGGAAATAGCTCATGACTATTTTTACTGTAAAAAAAGAAAAAAGAAAAAGATGTATTGTCTCCAAAAAGAGACTGAGGTGTCCAATTTAAATTCAGTTTCATGATGCAGGCAGGATTAAAGCTGTGACAGTGACGTATTAAAGTGACACTTTAATACGTTTACTTTGGTAAACACTGTCATGTTGCAAGAAGATGTTCTTGAAAACATATGACTATCAACAAAGGGGTAATAAATCAGAAACCTTTCCTGAGAGGAGCGGGAGACGATATTCTTCCACTGCTCAGAGTTTGAAACAGAGCTGCAGCTGAGAAAGATTTGAAAGAATGACATTTTCCCTGGAGAACAATATGCAAGTGAGACACGGCACAATTTTCAAATTACTTGCGTGTCACAAAGCAGCAGCCAGACTTGATTTAGGTTACAATACTTGCCTCAGAGTTTGGATAGAAGGTGTTCAAACCCAGGTGGGTTTTGATGGCCTATAGTAATATTTTTATGGTGCAGCTACCAACATTCATTCGCAGTAATATTCAGTATCTTTACATTTTTCATACCTATGGTTTTTATTCTTATTAGGGCAGGAGAGCACTTGAAATATAGACTATAAAGGGGCACTTATAATTTTATTTTAGCATCTCTTTAAGACACAGCACCCCAATGTGTTTCTTTTATATTATAATATGTTTAATTTGCACATAATCTACTGAACAACTAAAGTTTGTTCAAAAACATTTCATTACATTTTGCAGGTTGTTGTAGTTGGTTTCAGGAGGTCAGTGAAAAACTTCTGCACATAGAGAGTGTTTGTAAGAGCAGTTTCACCAACCAGGGCAGAGAAACATGAGAAAACTGTTTTTTGTTAAAATTTGTATTTATCCATTAGTTATGTTGCTCTCTTCCCGCAGGCGTACAGAGGCAGCGTGAGACCTTTCGTCAACTTCAACGCCAAACACGATGCTGAAGTTCTCCATAAAGCCATGAAAGGAATTGGTCAGTTTTCTCAACCTTATTTATGCTGTTTACTTCTCACACTCAGCATGTTAAACCACTAGGTATACCACTAGGAAAGATGATCTAAATTCTGTACACAGTGGAAGGCTTTCTTCCACGGGTCCTTGAAATCCTTGAAAGAAAATCCATGGCTTGAAAGTTTTTGAAAATATACATGAATAGACATGGGTCATTAAAGTGCTTGAATGTATATAGTTTGTGCAAGAATAGAAAAAAATAGAAAAGTTCTTGTGATATTTATTTTTTATTAACGTTGGTAATTAGGCTGCATTTCGCCGTCTGCATGTGTCTCCCGCAGTTGCATCATTGTGCCACCGGCTTCGAGAAAGTGCGACAGTCACGTGCGTGCATGAGTGATTGAAGGCAAATGATGCAGGTTAAACGGCGGCAAGCAAGCGAGAAAGCTAATGTTAAGTGAAGCTTCAGCTATGCCTTGAAAATGTAAACTCCAGGACTCAAGACAAAGACTGGCTTGTTGGAGATCTGCAGGCATCTCTATGGCCTCATGCAGAGCCTGCAGCAAATCAATAAAAGTGCATGCCATGACCTTGAGCCATGTCTCAAACTATGCCGTGTTGGGTCCTTGAATTTGAGGGAATTGGGTCTAATTAGATGTTTAGTTGTGGGAAGATAGTCGCTTCGTTTAAATTACAGTAGGTTTAGCACATACCCACAAGTGACAGTTGTGTCTTATTTATGTGTTTAGGTGTCATTAGTGTATATATATATATATATATATATATAAGTATAGTTGTTTTTTGAAAAAGTACAAGAAATACTTTTACTATGCAATTTAACGCTTGTTATTGACATTAATAATGACACAGCTGTCAGGGAAGATTTTCCATTAGCTTTTTTTTATTATTATTTATTTATTTATTCTCAGGGACAGTGCACATTGATCAACATCACTGTAAATGTGTGTTAGCCAAAAGGCTTATATTCAACTGTTGTCCTTCGGATTGATGTTAAAATTGGCCATTAAAACAACAAACAAAACACACAATATATAAAAATAGAACAGGAGAAAGCAAAACATGACCAGCTGAACAGGATAAAAAGCTTAGATGAGTAAGGCAGCATCATGCAAAATAGGACATTTTAAATGCAGGCAATTAGTACAAAACAATGTTAAGCATACATTTAGCACAATCAGTTAAAACATTTGACAAACACAGCAAAAGTGCAAATCAAACAAGAGAAGAAAGGGAAGCATGCAGTGACTAGGTATGATAGCAGGTCTGGTTGCTTTCTCACCAAGTTGTGAGATTCTTAACACTTAGTGGCTTCTTCTGGTGCATAGGAAACCATTTTACTTTCCCCAGTGTTTGGTCTAATTAAAGGAGAAACTGAGCATCACCAAGTTTTAAACTTGAACTTTATTGCAAAAAAAGACACGTCACAGTGCTAAAACATTTCCACAAAGTGCTCTGCACGACAGCAATGAGCACTTACTGTACCGTCAAATATAGAGACACACAGAAAATAAAGAAACTGTTATATGCTGGCAGAAGCAGACGGAGGTCTGGTAAACAATCTGAAATGGATATAATAGTTTGAATCTTTGTGTATAGGCTTAGTGATAAAGTGTGAATAGAGGCCACATAGAGTATAGCCTACAGGTGATACTAAATGAAGAAAACGTACATATTGAAAGATGAATTTATGTCAAGAGAAGGTGTTGTCTTCTGTAAGAAATAAAAAAATGCATCCAATTTTTCCTAACATGATTAAATATTTACAGGGTTACAGTATATTGTGACAATATACTGTAACCCTGTATATACTGACTTTAATATCCCAGGCCAAACAAAGTCTTTTGGTCACCACAGTACCATCTATTTTGTAAACCTGATTTCACTTCAATACCTATAAAATAGTTATGTGTGAGGGTTCACTGGTGAGATTAGTGAACAGCCACAACAGCAGGTTATTATTTCTGTGTTGTTTAAGGCTATCGAATTGTCAACATCCTACATTTAAGTATACTTGCTTTACAGTATATCAGTTACTCAACCCGTGTTTCGTTGAATGAAAACTGATTTTCTCGCATGGACAAAGAATCCAAAGACAGAGAAAAGTCTTAATGAATTGAAGTACGTAAATGAGGGCCGCGTTTATCAACAGCATAACTAAATTAAAAATGCCTTGAAAATGTAAATTCCGCAACAACAATACTCGCTCGGTCGAGTTGAGACTGTTTATGCGGAAGTGTTTTTAATTGGTAAGGTTTTAGCAAAAATGCATATGTTTGGGAAGTGAGCATACAACTGGATAACTGAGACTTGGTTTGTATTGCATGAGTTGAGTGAGATTTAGTAAAAGGATGTTTTGATATAGTTTTGTTAAACACAACCCTTATTTATTTAAATTCATCAGAAATTCAACATGGGGTGAGTTCTTGATATACAAAGGATCATTTTGGGGGTGAAGTATTCCTTTATAGGGAGTGTGGATGGCTTACTAAGAGCGCAAACCTACAAATCAAAAAGTCATAAATCTGTTAATCTAGTGGGCACTTGTGAGAGATGAATAATTTAAAGAATGTGTCACATAATTTATGTCCTTGTTTGAAGGCTGCATTATTTGGATTATGTTTTGATAGTTTGACCTTTGACCTTGTTTCCTCTCTCAGGGGATGTTATTTTAAATTGCAGATATGCAAAACAGTAAACTGTAATGGAGACGTCCCTCTGCAGTCCTTAATGTAAATCAATGGGCCTGATGACAATCACCAAATTAAAGGTGTACATGGTGTAACCTTTAACACCAATGCGTCTCCTGTTAAATATAACCTGACAATTAACACCTTTTTGCTTCCACTTAATGCGGAACTAAAGAAAAGTAAAAGTGAGGAGAACAATGATGACCCAAGTAGTCGTTTATAGTCAGAGCTGTCTTTACTGATCAGCAGGGCTTTGTGCCATAATTACCTGAGACTAATTTAACATTTTGATCCCTCAGTGAAAATAACACAAGCTGCTCTTGAGCCTGTTTGTCTTTACGAGCTGTTTTCTCTGAGGTGCAGGTGATTTTCAGGAGGGTATTGATTGTTAAATCATGGCTTTGCCTTCATTTAGAAGTATATTGCAAGCTGTCAATTATTCTCAAGGAGATCATGCTTCTGCTCAGTGATGAGCACAAACAGAATAATGCTTTATTAGCCCTTTGGCTTATTAAAGAAAGTAAGAAATAATTTGGATAAAAACCTGATTTCAAGTCTTTATCTGATGCGTGATGTTATTTAACGCGTGTTTGACTTCTGGTGCAGGTACGGATGAAGATGTGATCCTCATGCTTCTGGCTGCACGCAGCAACGATCAACGGCAGCAAATTCAGGCGGCGTACAAAAAGGCCTACGGAAAGGTAAGCTGAGCCGCTGGGAAGGAAACAGAGCGGATGGCGACCAGCTGGCACTCTGATGGATGGTCACAGGTCATGTCACCGTGTCATCCTCGCTCACCAACATCACCTGGATGACGCTAAAAGGCACAGAGATATCAGCTAAAGTGCACATTGTTATTTTGTTTTTGTAAAGAAAGAGAGTGGCAGTAGTCTATATTTTTGTTATCGTCAAAAAATCCCATCCAAAGACCAAACATTGTGTTTGTTCATTACTTTCCATCAGTCACAAAAGCCATTATTCTGCAGAATGAGAACTTTTACTTTCAACACGTGAAGTACAATTTACTGTTACGTCTGTTCTTCTACTCAAAGATGTGATCCTGATGCCGTTATATAGCTGCAACTCTGCTCACCGCTGACGTGAGGCTTTAGCTACCGTAAGCAGAAGGCCATAAGTTAGTTTATATTAACTATAAACTAATATTTTCTCTGCATGTTTATTGTTAGACTCTTTTTTTTGATAAGCCCGTCTTCCTTTTCTTGGTTGCTTTGCAGTGTAGGCAGTTGTTGCCAATGCGGGAATAGCAACTTTTCCTGCAGGATATTTTGCCGTTAAATCGAGAAGGGTCGAGAAGACACGCCCCCTGAGATAACTTTCGGGATTCACGTACTTATTTTAACCCACCCTAACAAAGTAGTTGTGGCGCCTAAAAGTTTTGGTGCCTAACCGATATTTTGAGGGCGTGTCCTGTAGTACTGTGGACCCGCAGATAGAAATCAGGCTTTCACGATCTAAAGGCAATTGCACGCTTTTATAGAACAGCCAATAGGAACGCCCTCTCTCTGAAATGACCTGTGATTGGCCGTAGTCTCAGGAGTCTAGTCGTCTCGCAGACCACTTGAATTACAATATGCTGAAAGGTTATTAAGGAATTTTTGACCCAATGGCCCCAATGACCCCAATGACCTGGCTTTTAGCTGCTGTTGCTTCTAATGTGGTACTTTCTTACTTACTTAAGGACCTAACTCCTTCCACCACTTGCTGTCTTAGCGACACTAAGGTTTGAAAGTCATCCAGCCATCTAAAACATCAACTTTTTTCTGTCATTAAAAACCTAAGAGGAAGAGTTGACATTTTGTAATAACACTCAACAGTCATAGAGGGAAAGATTCGTTGAAGAAGAGGCAGGGAGTGCCAATTTCCTACAGTCTCTGTGGACCAGAGTGCAGTGCAGTTAGTTATACAAGACCCTGGGCATGTTACGCTCTCCTGCTCTCCCTGTTCTATCACACTGTCAAGTTATTTTATGGCCACCTGTGGTTTAAAAGCAGCAAGTTAATTTGCTTTCTGTGGATGGTATTGAAAAGCAAATGTAAGTGCTTCCTGAAGTATAAATAGAGGAGGCAGCGTAAGAGAAAAAAGGGTACATCAGAAAATCACAAAACAGTATTTTTGAACATTACAGTGTTTTATCAAAATGAGCCTTTTATCGCTATTTCTTTTAATACATGTTACATTGCAAGAGACAGCGCCTTAAAGTATTCCTTTGCAATAACATCTGAAATGAGAAATGGTGCCAAAGTAAAGAGATGTATCTCATGTCTCCTGTACAGTTAATGCTCTTATTTCTCTGCTACCTGTTTCATTTAGCTATAATTTACAGTGCATAATTTCTGCTCTGCAATATTAACCTTTTGAAAAACCTTTTATGAGAATTTTATTTGAAATCGAAACAGGTTGTGAAAACGGATATGGATTGTCTGATCTAGAAATTGGGAGCTTTTCTGTTATAGGTCTCATATATTGAGCTGTTAAAGAGACAAATAGTATAGTATTGAAGTATGTATATTGAATTGGCCGAGCACAGTAGATTAAAGGATCCCACGGGTGTTTTGTATATACAGATACAAACACCTGTAATAACTCACTCTTTTACACCGGCTTTATTAAGGTTGTGTTCCCAGAATATGTGATTCACTGCATACAGAAATCAATGAAGCCGTCTGTGAGTAATATGTGCTGTTTGATTAGCTGGTAGTTATGTCAAAGAAAATATATTTTCTTTCTCTGTGGGTTCATTTCTTATGATTGTCCTCATTCCTATGAAAATGTCAGCAACAGGAATGGAGCGGGCGGGATAATGATTTCTCAAAAGCCCTGAATACTTTTTTAATTTTGTGTCATTTCCCCTCAATCTCTCTGACTTCACTTTCAAATGAAGAGTGCAGAATTCTATTACTGTGGAAATAAGTCGACTATGTCCGCCTTGTTTTATACTACTACTATTAATACTACTACTACTACTATTAATAATACTACTAATC
>CALSCE010010666.1:6525166-6545705 GCA_943593645.1 Bovichtus variegatus
TAATCTTACTACTATTAATACTACTACTACTACTATTAATACTACTACTAATCTTACTACTATTAATACTACTACTACTATTAATACTACTACTAATCTTACTACTATTAATACTACTACTAATCTTACTACTATTAATACTACTACTACTATTAATACTACTACTAATCTTACTACTATTAATACTACTACTACTATTAATACTACTACTAATCTTACTACTAATCTTACTACTATTAATACTACTACTAATCTTACTACTATTAATACTACTACTACTACTATTAATACTACTACTACTACTACTATTAATAATACTACTACTACTATTAATAATACTACTACTACTAATAATAATAATACTACTACTAATACTAATACTAATACTACTACTACTACTACTACTATTAATACTACTACTACTACTACTACTACTAGTACTACTATTAATAATACTACTACTACTATCAATAATACTACTACTACTATTAATAATACTACTACTACTAATAATAATACTAATACTACTACTACTACTAATACTAATACTTATACTACTACTACTACTAATACGATCGTAGCAGTATAAAAAATTTGCAAATTGAAAAGACATAGGAGACATTCAAAATAAAATAGATCAATTATTTGAATAAATCAAAATTGAGAAAATGTACAAGAAAAGATATAATAAATGTGTATATACTAAATGAAGAAGACATCAATCTAAGAATAGTTACATAACTCAGGCAGTCCAGGAACCTCTTTCTTTATTATTACAGCATTTAAATGGTGTCCAGTTAAATTCAATACAAACACAATTATTATTGCTTTTGTTCCTCTCTTTATTAATAATCTCTTCTCCACATCAGGACTTGGTCAGCGCTCTGAAATCAGAGCTTGGTGGGCTGTTTGAGAGTCTGATTGTGGCCTTGATGACCCCGCCTTCCTCATACGATGCTTCCCAACTGCACAAGGCTCTCAAGGTAACTAATGAAAATGTCCTCCGATGCTCCACTTAATCGAGATTGCAGGTTTTATATGCAAATGAGTTTTGAAACCTCAGACGACACAATTCATTCAGATGTATTAGTGCACAGATGTTTTCAACATCTGATGCTGGAACACTCAACTGAGCAACAGACCTTTTTAACGGCACTCACTCCAGCCTGTCACAGCAGGAAAGCAGTGATGAAGGCTCCCTTCTATTTAAGCCTCGCCAATAAACCAGTATGCTCATTAACAGAGGCCTGGCATCACCAGATCGACAAGTTGAAATGTCTGCCAGGAGAAAAGCCTGCAGGTTGATTTGCTATTTAAAGAAGTCGTTTATGGTAAATTTACAGTAGGTAACATTTAAAAGTGAAAAGCTAATGAATTGATAATTACCCAGTGGTGGAATCTAATTAAAGTACATTTACTCTAGTTTGGTACTTATGTTGACATACTTGTACTTAACTTGACTATTTCTATTCTATGCTACTTCATACTTCTTCTCCACTAACATAAAAACATGCTTTTATAATATTTTATTTTGTTATTTGACATGGACAGTGCACAGCTTCTTAGTTGTGCCAGAGTCCACTATGATCTTATTTACATCTGTAGTCCCTGAGCAGGAAACACAGAGAATAACATTTCTGTTAAAAACATAATGTTGCAGTACTACACCACTAATGTACCCAGTAGTATACAACTTATGTAACATTGGTTCCATATTCACAAACATTTAAATACTCTTACATGTATGTACAAACTACAACTAAAATATTCCAGAACAATATTAAACTGTTAAAGGAGCCGTTCTGCACAACGTAAACTTTTACTGAGAGTACATTTTGCTGATAATTACATTACATTTACCTGACACTTTTGTCCAAAGCGACTCACAATAAGTTAAAACAATCATGAGGATACAAACTCTGAACAGCAAGAATCTTGCAAGTAAAGTAAAGTTGCTTCATAAAAGCCAAACCAATTTAAGTGCAACATACAGAAATAAGAATTATTTTAATTTTTTTATCATTGGCCAAGGTTCTGTAGAAACAGGTGGGTTTCAGTTTGTGAGGAAGGTGTGCAGACTTTCTGCTGACCTGACATTAATGGGGAGCTCGTTCCACCATTTTGGAGCCAGGATAGCAAGCAGACTTTATTTGTCTGAAAGAAGATAATATTTCTGTACTTTTAATTAAGGAACATTTTGAATTCAAGACTTGTAATGGAGTATTTCTAGGCCATAGCATTTCTACTTTTACTTAAAGAAAAGATCTGAGTACATCTTCCACTACTAGAATAATAGCTTATGTATTGTTTAATATGGAATAATGTTATTATTTCATGTGTTGAAAGTGGGCAATAGAGAATTGAAACATGTTTATAGTGTTTTCTGACTGTGTTTAAATAGATATCTACAACTTTTAATCAATAGTTAACCTCCACAAATCAATCAATTTCATATTAACAATAAAATAATACCTATATTTGTATGTCAATATTCTGGCTTTACTACTTTTTACTCTTTAGTTCACTCCCACGCCTCATCAAAGTCGTTTCTCGCAGCAGGTGGTGCCTGCTGTTGGCATGCTCTGATGAACGCAGTGTACTAGTACCTGCACACGCTAAATGGCAGACAGACAAAGTTAGCGACTTGCTGATGAATTTTTTTTATTATTTAGCATCTTAATAGGCAAATATTTTTACTCAGAAGTTGTCGGACTCCAAATTTAGAGTGAATATTGGATTTTCATTTCTCAGGTGTCTGGAAACATGACTCTAAATCAGGGGTGTCAAACTCAATCACAGAGAGGGCCAAAATTAAAAACTGTGACTACGTCGAGGGCCAAACAGGGTCAACATTTATTCAAAAGAATAGACATATTGGATAATATTGATATTATCGCGGGCCGGATAGGATTGTGCCGCAGGCAGGAAGTGGCCCGCGGGCCTTGAGTTTGACATGTCTGCTCTAAATTAATGATAATGTTGTTTTGTGTCTGCAGGATCAGTGAAATAGGCAGGACGCTTGCCCTAACAACTTTATTATGTCAGGTTGTGGCTTTGTCGTCTCTGTTATGACGTTCTTCCAAGAATCAGATAACGTTTATAATCTGAGGACTTCATTATTTAGGAAAATATCGAACTTTTTTTTCTTCATTAACATGTTTCTTTGTTTGTTGATGTTTTTTGGCTCTAGGATCGAAACAATAATGACCAACTGAGTATTTACAGCAATGTTCTGAAAGCCAAAATCAGGTTGAAATTTACAAGAGAAACAACCTGCTGGAACCATATGACCATGAGAGCCAAGCACAATATAGGACTTGTGCTCCATTATGAAAATCATCTTCCATATGCTGTCATTTTCTCCTTGTATCTGCTTCAAATATACATGTACTTAAGGTCAGAGGTTTTGGCTTGTTTTCATTAGAGCTACAATCCCGTTTTATTATCTTTGCTTCCCATCACGTGTTTTGTCTTTGCTTCTTAATGCAAGTTGTAACAGAACAGTGTTTTGCATTTGATTCATATCTACAGATATGAATAATTAATATGGCTCAAATGAATAAGATGTCACACCAAAGTAGACTTATAACATGTGAGCACACATATTGTTTATTTGTGCTGTAGATCTTTTAGTCAATTTATATTATTTATGATATTTTTCTATGCATCACATACTTATCACCTGCCGCTTTTTATGTCACGCTGCAGGCTCATAAAGTTTGAAAGAAGGAAAACAGGTTTTTAGCAAACTCCTGGATCCTTTTCTGAACTACAAATGGATTTTCTTTGTGTTCTCATTATTCTTTCGTCACATTTACATTTGTATTACCAGTCCGAATGAATCGTTCAATCAAAGTGAAGGCAAAGCATTTAGGACTTGGCCTCGACATTCCCATCACTTACTGCTCCATTGCTTTGGCATGTCTTTTTAGCTGGAAGGTTAATTACAGCAAAGAGGAGACATTTTTGCTTTAAAGTATGACTGAACTTCAAAGCTAATTCTCTCTTCCGCTGAGCTTATTAATTTTTTATTTGCATACTTATTTATTGTGTTGTGCTGACAAATTATACTGATATTCTGCAAAAAATTTTCTTGAGCGTTAGTTTAGCTTCTCTCTTTTTAATCTCTAATATTGTTCTTTACCAAACCATAAAATGGGATAAAAATCAAAAAAGATTGCTATGAGAGAGCAAATCCATGTTCATCAACTTCTTGTGTTTGGTTCCCAGGGCGCCGGGACGGATGACGACGTGCTGATTGAGATCCTGGCCTCCAGGACGGGCGAACAGATTAAAGATATCGTCAAAGCGTACAAGAAAGGTGAGTCACTGAGGGGTGAAAGGCCCACATCTATGAGGCTGATAACCACTGATAATGACCATTTAATAGGCTGATAACGTTCATATCAGGTGATTTTATGTCGCAGAACAAAAGGTGAAAATATCTTCAGCTTGTGTGAATTTCAGTCATCTAACCAAATCAACCCATTAAAAAAAAACAATTGATTTGAGACAAGGGAACCGGAACTGGGAAAATGCTGACTGGTTCCTGGGTTTTAGGACTCAGTCATGCAGCACTCTCTTAACTCAATTGTATCTCTGCAAGAAAGTCTCAAACATACCAGCTTCAAATTGCAACAAAACATATTGGAAAATAGTAACAAAGGAAACAGGGGCCAGGGGCAAAGAGGCCAGTTTATTTGATCTGGATAACAGAGAAGACCACGCTGTCCATTAGGCTACTAATCCAATCTGTGCTGTTGGAGAACCTCCTGCAGAACGGAGGACGGCCCACTAGGGTCGATTGCAACCATTAGTGACTGTGTGAATGAGAAGTGTAAGCAATCTTCTGCTCCTCTTCTCTTCTTTCCTCCAGAGTTCAGCGGAAAGCTGGAGAAAGATATATGCGATGACACCTCAGGGCACTATCAGAAACTACTGGTGATCCTCCTGCAGGTAGAGCGGGGGGCTGCTGGGAAGGGTTATGTTTCCTTTCCTGATAATGAGAGCCTCCGGTGATGATATTCCATTACCCAATTATGAGAGGTTTAGGTGTGGGTTGGGGGAGGGTGGAGGGGCGGGATGACATAATAACACAGTTGGTTTCTCAAATGTGTGTTTGGGTTTACAGACAGAAATGTAATCTTCTTGGTTCTGGGAAATTTAGCAGATAATGTCATCTTCAGGAACAACCTGCTGAGAGAGGCTTTTCCATCCACAATAACCTGATTCTTCTTTCCGTTTGTCCATCTGTGTGTCTGTCTTTCTACTTGTCTGTCTGCTTTTGGATGGTCCTTTGTCCGGCTGTGAAGGGGAGCAGGGAGCAGGGAGTAGACGAGGAGAAGATCGAGAAAGACGCTAAGGTAAGAAGCAAGAACACGAGGAAAACCTTTCTTGTGTTGTCGGAGAATTCATGGCAATTTCAACAAATAACCCTAAAGGTAGTGGTGCAAAGTAACTAAGTACATTTAGGTACTTTACTTGAGTATTTGCATTTTTTTCTCTTACTTTTAACTTGTCATAATGAAGTAAATGTTGATTGCACAATGTAATGGCTATTGAATAAGGACACGACATGCATTTAGATTTGGTTCCTTATAAGTCCCACTTGCACTATGTGGTTCTGCCACTGGGTACGATCTATGGAGGTTCAATTTACAGCTCAAAGCCGTGGAAAACAAAATGCAGTTGCCAACTCTTTTACAATGAATGCTCCAAAGTTGCTAAAAGTCATCCGGTTGTCTTTGCGACTGGGACGCCAACAATGATACCACTTGGAAACGTTAGGGAGTTGAAAAGTTAACTTGATTACTTTATTGGTTGCTTTACAGATTCTGATTAGTTTTAAAGAATGTACAGTAATCAACAAATAAAATATGATGTATTATTATAGGTTAAGATCAGATAAAGAGGGACATTTACAAGATTGTATTAAGTAGGAATATGCAACTTTAAAGTGAAATTATGATTATAATCCAATATTATAATACACATTATTCTAAAATTTACGCATTCTGCGTAATGAGTACTTTTGATGGTAATGCTTTTGTACTTTTAGTGAAGTAAAATATCTGACTACTTTTGCCACCACCGCTGGAGTCTCTACTGGTTGCCTAGCAACTGCTGAGAAATAGTCCAACACATAACCCCGCGGTGAAAAGTCAGATCTGGTGGCTCGATGGTTTCATTGTTTACAACTGATGTGTTGAAATTAATGTGATTAATTTGATGAATTTGTTTTATAAAATGCAACATACAGAAGCTCTAAAAACTGAAAATGCTTCAAAGAATCCTGTGCAACCCAGTGAATGACATCCGAGCTACAGAGCATATTTAATTAATACTTAATTTCAGTGTCTTCTTTCAAATGTCAACATGTTAAGGATGTGATCGTATTTGTGAGGCTGCTCCCCAAAGTGCAGTAAAGCTTAAGGCCAAGAAAGGTCAGAGGAATAGTCGATAGGATAAATTAATTAAAGCATATCAACCTTTGGGAATGGAACAGCTTGTTTCCTATAGACCTTTATGGACCGTTACTTATGATTTATATTGAGTTGTGAATTGGAATCTATTAAAGATAAACATTAAGTGACCCTACATGTACCCTTTTACAGTGCTATATTACTATAGAATATTTAATAATTTTGTTTTTATCACCAACAACTACATTTAAGAGGATTTTAATGTTTGTCAATATGGAGCCAATGTTAGATACTTTGTATTCTACTGGGTAGATAAGTACTATAGTACATATATCATATCTTTTTTTATGTTAAAAGTAACCAGTACTTATAAGTATCAAATACATGTAGTGGAGTAAAAAGTGCATAATTGCTCTCTGAAATGTAGTGGAGTAGAAGTATGAGGCAGCATAGATTGGGAATACTCAAGTAAAGTACAAGTATGTCCAAATTGTCCAGTACAGTACTTGAGTAAATATACTTACATTTCACAACTGGGCATCAGCTGTTATTTTTTGTTGTATTTTTCTAAATTATGTTTCCTTTTTGCTTTTGTGTTTTTGTTTGTTTTTGTTCTTAAGTAGAGGGGAGGGCCTGTGGCTTCTTGACCTCTCCTGTCACATTTCGTATTATTTTATTGTATGGATTTTATGCAGTCTTATGTATGTGCACATTTTGAAAAAGCAGAAATACACAATGTATAATTGATATAAAACTAATTACACAATAATTGTATGAAGGCAGTGTTATTTCTTCATGACAAATTGAGAAAAATAAAACTTTTCCGTGTTGTTTCGGCACAATACAAGGCCCTCCATCAGTGCTGTCATACCTACTCTGCCTGTGCGTTCCAATAAGTCACGTCGTGTGCACAAGGTTTGCTGTGTGTTTTTGTGAATATACAAGTGTGTGTCTGACATTACAGGACTTGTATGCTGCTGGTGAGGGCAAGTTTGGCACAGATGAGGAAAAATTCATTACCATTCTTGGCAACAGGAGCGCAGAACATCTCAGAAAAGGTGAGTTTGTTTGTGCCAGCATATTTGAAAATCTTTTTTTTACCCACCTGCTGAGGAGGGCAAGATCAAAAGTTGCAAACATGTTCTTCTTTATTTGACCTAAATATTTCAGACAGTCTTTAAAGGGTCAGTTACTGTTCGAATAAATGTTGGAATGAGCTGTATGGGTAAATTAAACAACTTAAACATCAATGAAAACATCTCATTTCATTTGATTTTTCACACAAAAAGAATAAAAGTAGAGGCTGACACTAACAAATTTAGACACACAAGGTTAAGGTTTGATAAACAACAACAAACTCTGGGGGAGTCCTGAGGGCAGAAACGTCTGGCTGCTACAGAGAGAGGTCAGGAAAGAGAGACTGGAGAGGCTGGTTAGTGAGTCAGAGGCACGATTCACTGAAAAATTTAAGTGGAGAGACTCGAGACGCAGGAAACAGGTCAGTCGACAGGTTAGACGAAGCTAAAGGGAAAGGGAATGTGATCAGCGTCAAGAGTCAGCAATGCACGAGGAAGTCTTCACGTCTAAATGAGAAAATAAGACAGTCGCCAGTGTCTTCAACAATGACTTGCAACACCTCCGATTTGGCACTTCTGTGGTTTGTGCAGCTGGAAACGTAGTTATTTTAAAACAAGAGTTGCTTTACATGGGAGAAACTAAATAAAGGAGGAGTGTAATTAAGAAGACTCAAGCAAACTAAAAATACAGAGAGTTAAATATAATTAAATACCCAGCAAATAAAATAAGATAAAAACAGTGAAATAAAAAAAAGAACATAAATGAAAGGCTTTCTTGATAGTAAGTAGCTCCCTGCTCACCGGCTCGTTTGCGTAAACCACCCACAATGCAACAATAGAAGCCAGTTGAAAATCGGCAAAGTTTCCATTCAAGCTATTTGTGTCAGATCATCAAGTGGTGATGTGATAATGTTGTACTTAATAAAGTGGATTGGGTACAATAAACTAAATACAATGCAATAAAACGCGGGCGTAATGTTCTGTTCACATAACATAACGCGTTGCCCTGAAGTCAAAACGGTCGAAACCTTTTTAATGCTGATTAAGGTTTGTTCTAACATTAACGCGACGCTGTGGTTGTTTTGTTCTCTGCAGTGTTTGATGCCTACAAGGAGCTCTCTGGCTCTGATATAGAGGACAGCGTTGAAGGAGAGACCACTGGGAATTTAGAGAACTTACTGGTAGCTGTTGGTAAGACTTGTGGTTTATCAAGATGACACTTTATTGATCACAAACAGGCGATAAAAATGGGGCTTTTGTTTCCTGACATGCATGTTTGAATGAAATACAGAAGAAGATAACAGCTGCCAGTAGGAATCAATGCCAATATAATGTCAGATTAACGTGACAAAAATGTAATTTCACACTAAACCTTGACATGGCTGTTTGTCTCCACAGTAAAATGTGCCAGGAGTGTCCCAGAGTTTTTTGCTGAAGGCCTGTATAAATCTATGAGGGTAGGTATCAGTGTCCCACAGTGCCACACTGAAGTTCATAGCTCAACATATTTGTTTTTTCTGTAATGCTTTACGAATGTTTTTGGTATTCGAAAACAAAACTTTAAGTACCGGGGAAAACAATACAAAACAAGCAAAAAAATCAAAGATATTATGGAACATGTTTAATTTATGGAACATGTTTCATTGAATTGGTGCCTTGTTTTCCCCTTGTGTGCTTAAAAGAAGAGTTCAACTTTTCAGGAAAATATTTGCTTTATTTTTAAGATTTTTAAGTCACAGTCAAGCCAAAGCTTCACCCGGCCAGAAAATAGTATAATATAATATAAGTATAATAGTATTGTATATTGGTATTTATTTTTCCAACTGGATTTTGTTGATTTTATTATTTTAATCTATTAATTTCTTTACATAATATAGCTATAATGGTAAGTAAAGCAGACTCTTAAAATGTGCTTGAGCTACGTAATTCATCACAATCAACATCAAATCTGCATGAATGTGTGTGGTTATGCAGTTTAAAGAAATAGTTCAACATTTTGGGAAACACTTTTTAATTCAGTTACTTGCTTAGATGAGAAGATTGATACCACTCTCGTGTTTGTACGATAAATATGAAGCTATAGAGTCAGCAGTCAGTTAGCTTAGCTTAGCACAAAGACTTGTAACAGGGGGAAACAGCTAGCCCGGCTCTGTCCCAAAGTTAATAAAATCTACCTTTTAATGATATCAAGTTTCTCATTAACTCTGTTAAACGAAGCGAATAAGCACATTTCCCAAAATTGCAGACTATGACTAATAACTGTACATATCTTAAGCAAGATTAAAGAATCCACAAATAGATTTTTATATCATGCAAAAATGTAACCAACCATGCCTGGAATGTTCAGAAAATACATCCATAAATCTTTAAAGAAATATTGACAAAAATGTAATTAGTACACATGATTTTAAGGAGCTGAAACTTAAGTGATTCTCCTTTAATAGATACCTTCTGAAAACAAAGCCAGTTATGTTTCTGAAATACTCTTTTTCAGGTAGCAAATTCTCTTTCCAAAGTGGATTCACAGTATATTAAGGGAATTAAACTTTAACATTTGAAAAATGTTGATGTCCTAGTGTCTCTGCAGCACCTGAAAGGAATAAAAAGATAAATCTTTTGCAGTATTTTGGACTATAAAGCTGGATGAAGATGTAATTTCATAGATTGTTGACTTCCGATGCTGAATTTGTTTCTATGTTTAGCGTGCTGGAACTGATGACTACACCCTGATGAGGATGATGGTGTCGAGGAGTGAGGAGGACATGTTGGACATCAGAGCCAGCTTCAAAAAGAAGTATGGAGCGTCTCTTTACACCACGATCCAGGTACTGAAGTTCTAATCGACCTTATCAGTGTTTTTCTTTTTCCTGACGTGTATTATAATTTCTTCACAGTTTTCCCCCTGATGCTCTAAACATGCTCATCTATCCCTCGGCATGCTTTTAAACACCAGCTGGGTGTACTACGGTGATGCTGCCAATGCACCATTCATGCCAGTGCAGTGATGGAGCAAAGATTAGTAATTTACTTTAAATGCCTTGTTCAGCGTGATGAGACTGAGCTGAAGTGAATTAATCTATTCTCCCAGCGCCAGATGTTCAATGTTGCCATCCTCCTGAGGAAAGGGCGAATACTGATTATAACTATGAGTCCATTTTGATTTTATTATTACTTCAACTATTACTTCCCCTTTTCAAAAGTATTCATATTTCATAGTAGCATTTTTCCCAGTGGTGCCATTTGATTAATTTTTTACTAGTTTTTATGCTTGTACATTTTACTCACAGCTAATATTTTTGACCTGTCAATCACAGATGTAACTAATAGATGTGGCTGCACATTTATATTTCACATGGCGCTGTGCATGATGTTTTTTTTGTCAAGGCTTACTAACTCTTTGAAATGAGCCAGAGCCATAATTAATGTTATTAGTTCCACCTGTGCTTTTCCTGCTATGATGACACCGTGTTCATCTTCTATAGGAGGTATTATAATTACAAGTTCTGACTTGTTAGTAGCATTTACATAAACCCACTAAAGTGCCAGAAAAAGCAAACAAAAGTCTGCCATTCAAGGTTATTGAACCCATATTTATTACAGATTCCTCAATGCTGCTACTTTACGTCCCCCATGGTGTGATACGCAGCATATAACAAAATGTCTGCTTTGAAAACTGTATTGTTTTCACCAATTCCCGCATCCTCACTCTCCAACAATACATCTCTTCAGGCTAACTCACCTAACTACCAGCTACTTCCTGTTTCCTCTTTTTCTATTCATATGCTTCATGTCATATCATTGGGACCAATATTACCAACTGCAGAGTATGAAAAACTGTTCACGTCACGTAAGTTAGGGTTTTACATACAGTATGGAGAATTGAAGATTCGTGACAACAACATTACATTTCCTTCATTTTTCAGATACTTTTGTCAAAAGCGACCATACAAGCAATTTGAGAGTCAGTGTCTCACTCAAGGACACGTCGACATGTGGGGAGGAGGAGCAGCCGATCCAAACACCTGAGCTATAACCGCCCACATGCAAGAAAAGGGACAATGTGACATTCAAGTGTCATTGGAAAAAATACCAATAGAGCATTTTGAAATAAAGATATCTACTGATGGAAAATATACTAAGTGCCTAAAAGCTCAAATTAAGTGGAGGAAATTCCAATATATCGATCCAGAGTTCATTTAGCGAGTAAAGAGAAACCTTCTGAACTTTAAAAATGTATAAAATAATTCAGTGTCTGTTGTTTTTTTGCAGGAGGACACTGCTGGGGATTACCAGAAGGCTTTACTGTACCTCTGTGGTGGGAACGATTAATGCTGTTTTACGATGTGTTTAGCAGCAGTGAATGATGAGCTGCCGCGGTGCTGCCTCATCTCACAGAGCGTTATTGATCCGGAGTTGTTGATTCTTTCTGACTTAGCTTGCTATTGATTGAATTAGTGTTAATATCCCACATATCATTTTTGACTTATGACAATATACCTCTGTACAGCAGTTGCATTGGCTTGAAATATGTTTAGTTTTTGTTTAAACAGATAACAGCTCAAGAATGAGTACAGGCTTTGATTTTAGTGTATACAATAAAGGTAGTTATGTTTGAAATAATTAAATACTTTCTTTATTTTTAAACACTAAAATAGTTTTTGCTCTGACTCTGTTCCTAGTCAAATGTACACACAAAGTAGATTTTAGTGCTCACAACATGTGCTAAATGCAACTTACAAAATACAATACTGCTGCTGAATTATTAAACCCTACATTTCCACAGCTCTCCCGCTTTCATTAATTACAAATGAACTGCTGATCCGGACTTGAATTGCAATGCTGCTGTCGGTGATCAATAAATAATGAGACCCTTTTAGATATTTGTTGACTCATATAAAGACATCCACTGCCTCTGTCTTTCTGCATGAAGAGGCTTCATGTCAAACAAATTGGGTCCTTGGATCAATAGATGGGAGGTGACGTCACTATGTTGAAGTTTTACCACAGGGTGGCAGCAACGTCTTAAATGAGCTCAATGTTTCTGTACACCGTTTTCATTCACAATACATCTAAATACCACTAAATGTATAGCACTTTTACTTTTTGAACTATTTGATTTTCAGCCACTCTCTGAATGTTCTGTGTGGATAATTTTATATGCAGATGTCTGTGATTCAGTTCTGGGTTTGAGAAGTGCTTGTCCTCTGACAGGGGTCTGTAGTTATATGAGCCCATCAAAGTGTCGCTGGAGTTGAAGACATTCAAATAATAATCTATTATTTGATTAAGTTCATCTCTGTGATTTAAGTGGGATGCATACACTGCATACGTTTCTCACCTTTTTCAAAGCTTCATTCCAAACAGGGTGATCTTTGAGCGGCTTAGAACAGCAAGTATTTTTACCTTCCACACTCTCACAATCTGAGTTTGGTTTCATACATTAATCCTAGAAGTCACTTAAGGCCTGTATGTCAGAAAATAACCCTGCGTGAGTATTTATAAACGTCTCTCTGATTTACAAGTCTCTCCTTATGTTCATTAAATATCTGGATGCCAGACTTTGTGTTACGTATTCAAAAAGCACCTGAAGGTTCAAGTTGGAAAATGTTTTTCATGTATTGGCATGCTTTCCCTTTGAGGCTCATGCTCTCTTTGCAGACATGTATTCACTACAATTTTACTGCAAAATGACTCCCAAATTGATTTGACCTTTACTCTGTAGTTATAGTCATTTAGGTAAGGAGATTTTTACTGCAGCTAAACTTTATTAATTTTTTTCAGATATTACAAGGCTCAAGATGAGAATGATGTTTTGCAAATAAATGTATTTATTGATTACAGAATGTGAAGACTAAGTTTAACCAATCCAAACAAACAGAAGCTGTATAAAAATACTAAATAGGCAAAACCAGTATACAAAAATGTCTTAAACACAAAATTCAATACAGTATAAAAAGAGAGAAAAATTAAACATGTTGAGTAGTAAATGGTCTTAAAAGATCACACATGCGCTTCAAGCAGGTCTAGTTTTAATGGACTTTCAAAAAAATCCAACAACATTAATACAAAAAAAAACAACCCGTATGAATATTGGGGAAGATTTATGTATGTGGTATTTATGTCATCGTATAATGAAGTGCAGTATTGGCTGCTGTTGGCTGTTGATAGCAGTCCTCTAATTTAAAAGCGCTAAACCTGCTGAGGCATTCCAGTTTTAATGCTCTCTGATTGGACAAATTTCAGTATGCTTTAATGAGGAAGTTAATCAGCGCCAAGTACAGTTTATGAAGTGTTTATTGGGACCTACTGAGATTGCAATCTCCTTAAATTTAACCTAAAAATAATAACAAACACTACATGATATTATTCGTAGGTTCATTTGTTTTTAGCAGGTGCAATAGCTAAGATCTCAGTAGTGCTATAATATAAAACTACTATCATATGTCTACAGTGTCTACAGTGAGTGGGTGGTTGATACAGTTGTTAATCAATGAGTGTGACTTAGCGTTTATGTGACCAGCAGTGACTGTCATAGATCACTTATGCTCTGCTGGACGCTCATTTCCGCTGCAGGAAGATGCTGTAAATCAAGCCTCCTAGTGTCACATTCATTCTCACATAAAAAATGAAGATGATGTAGTATCATTTTCCCACAGTTTAGGATGGTTATATAACTTTCTTTTTTTCCCCTTTCTTTCAGCCAAGAAATACAAATAACAGACAAGACAGTATAATAAGATGACAATACAACCTCACAAAAAAACAAGACTGCAAAAGTCATATAACAAACGACAAAACTGAATTAATAGGATCCTTTCAACATTTCAAATAACTAGGTTGACAGGCCGACACACCCAAGAACCAAAACACACACATGACATGCAGAGCGTATTTACTGTTCCACATAGCCCCACTCTTCACTAGAGCTTTCCTCCCATTTTGTGTTTCATAAAACTGCCTCCTCGCAATGGTCTGTGGCAATCATTTTTTCCAAAAATAAATTGGCTACGCAATATATTTTTTAGAAACCTTAAATTCATATTACTTCTTGATTGAGCTTTAGTTATAAATATTTTACCCAACAGAATAATTGTATTTATTATCTGCAGTCCAATTTCATCCACCCCCTATTAAATGTTCAAAGGTATACATTTAAAATAAATATTGAGTGGCCTAGTTTTGGATATTGGTGCCACAAACTTGCAACATATGGACAATATACAAAAAAACAAATGCAACTAGTCTTCCTCTTTCTGATTACAGAACCTACGTAATGATTATTGTTCAATGTTAAACATGTGAAGCTTCTTTACCAAAAGATTTCAAGTGATTCTCTCCTGTCTTCTCTGTCTTGAAACTTTGTCAGTTAGAGGCCAGTTTATGTTGAGTCCTGATGGATGCAGATTTCTTGGTTGCTTGTCCATGCCGGCCACCAGCACCACACGCTTATCAGTCTCATTTCACGCTAACAATGTAATATTTGTGGTGTTTCAATAATTCCCTTCAGTTTGTAATCTTGGCTCCAATGAGATTAAAGCTCTTTATGAGGCAAATGCCCATTCACTCACATACAAAGGCATTCATAAGCCCGGTTGTACACACACACATACACACACAAATCTCCTTAGAGTCAGTAGTGCCGGGGTGTGTTGACCAAGGCCCACATTTCTCAGCCAATCAGGAGCCACAGGCGGTCAGGCCACCAACATCCACAGTCCACTCAGGAAGGATGCTTTGGTTCTGCCAGAAAATAGGATACAAAGAGATTTAAAGTGGCATAAAGTGCGAAACCTGAAAGAATAGCCAACAACAATGCAGAGAAATGCTGCTCAGTGGAAACATTTTAACTCTGTGGGAGCTTCCCAGTCAGCTTTTTATCAAACTGAGAGTGACAGTCAGTGATCCAGTCCTGAATATCTACTACCCATAATGCTACATAACAGCAATACTATTTTCCAGTCCAGTGACTCTTGTGTCGAAATTGGACAATTCCACACATCACGATTTATGTCCAATGCCAATGCAACAAGGAACATTTATAGCCTATAATAGGAGGCAAACTACAGGTTTGGACGTCACCGTTGTATGGAAAGCCCAGGAGGCCAACATGTTGTTTGCACAACAATATGGTGTCTGACAACAGGTGTCAATTTCACATGATTTTAGCCTCCTGGGCTTTTCTTGTAGTGGTGGCTGCAGTTAAGATTTTCCTTTTTATTTAATCAGATCATTCCAATAAATAAACATTTTACCTTCTTCATCACTGTCATCATAGATGTTCTTCTAACAACTATGAACTCCTATTTTAACTTTTTTTGTGAAACTGTTTTAGCACTTGTACTACAATGAAACATGTAAAGGAATTTCTAAGCTATGCTTTGCTGAAATGCAAAATTAATGGAGGTGGTAAATCAGCTCATACTAAAAACTACAATAAGAATATTTTACCACTGATTTTGGAAGACTGCATATATTTTAGGTATCTAAAGTTCCTTTATAAATCTGCATCTTCATAACCTGCAAATAATGCCCCTGCATTGTAACAGCCAGGATTTCCAAACATGAAAATAGCGGACAACGCAGTAAAATTGGCAGCTACCCATTTTAGCAGCGCATACCAACGAAGTGGAGCAGTTGAACAGCCAATTGAGGAGAACAGGTATGTGCTCAGTCGCCTGTATAAAACTGTGGGAAATGGTAGTGCATTATGCAGTGGTTAAATGTACTTAAGTACATTTACTCAAGGACTGTACTTAAGTACAATTATGAGATACTTGTACATTACTTGAATATTTCCATTTTATGCTACTTTATACTTCTACCCCACTACATTTTAGAGGCAAATATTGTACGTTTTACTTCACTATATTTATTTGACAGCTTTAGTTGTTAGTTACTTTGCAGATTTAGATTATTAATACAACATATAAATGAGATAATAAATGATGCTGTGTTCTTATAGGTTAAGCTACCAAGCAATATATAAAGTAATTTAAATGAGCCCCATCTTTACCAGCTGCAATATTAGTGGTGCTTCACTATTAATGCATCACAAATTATAATCCAGTAATACAATGTAAGCATATATTATTCTAAAATGAGCCTTCTTCATAATGAATACTTTTGCTTTTGGAACTTTAGGTATATTTTTGTATTTCTAACACTTTTATTTAAGTAATACTTTTACTTTTACTTGTAACAGAGAGTTTTTACACTGTAGTATTGCCACTTTTACTTCAGTAAACTATCTGAAAACCTCTTCCACCACTGGCATTATGTCATATTTTAAAAGTGTAATTTTCAGGTTTTGCTGTCCAAACTCCATAGTAGTGCTTTTCCTTTTAAAAATGCCACTGTGCATGGGTGACCCCTATTATCCACTCACCGAGACATGCAGTATGTGGAAAGCTGTTATTTCGGTGTGTTTTCATTGGGCATACTGTAGTTTCTAGTCTGAGAAAGCAGAATATGGCAGCAAACAACAATTGGGGGTCATTCAGGTGCTCTCTGAAATGGATCTGAGTTAAAGCAGAGGCATTAGTCTGTAATCTAAACATGTCCCGAGTAATATTATTTTTTCATTTTACTTTTAAAAATCTAGCTTGAAAAGAAAACTCCTCCCTAAATATACTTATATTCACTGCATTCCTACAGTTATTTTGTGACTGCCCTCTAATTTACTTTTTGTTGCAGCCACATTGCTGCTTCATTTCACCATTAGGGATTTCATACATGGCCCAGAATGCAACCTGCTGAGAGTCTATGAATATGATGGATTTCAGCAGTGGGTAGTGCATTATGTTACAGCAGGAGATGAAGCTGAACTCATCAAAAAAAAATTAGTCATTCCCCTTTCTAAAATCCCAGCATGTCCTGAGGCTGCTCTTCTCTGGTCTGTTGGAGCTGCTGTGGGTGGAGAAAGTGTGTCTGTCTCTCACATAAAAATGATCGCTGAACATTCGTACTGACACTTCATGGTCATGATTTGACTAAATCCTGATCATCTGATCACATCATCACATCAAATTATCAACAATTGGTCCTGTTAACCTCAGGAAGAAGACAAATCTACAGCTGTTTTTAGCTTCTTTTCTTTTACTTTCTTGCCCAAATTTTCCCAACCAAGGATTTGAACAGGACTAATATAAATGGGATCAACTTTATTCTTAAGGGCACCTAAAATTTACCTGTGAAGGGACAAAAGAGTATTGCTGAATCATGTATTTACTGAGGAAAACCCTTAGGTAACATAAAGTACAGTACCTAAAAGAGAATTATTGTGCTTTTTACGCAACAATATTTATTTGATAACTTAGTAAATGATTCTGTTATTCCAAACATACTGTATCTTCAGTTTAATCTGACAAATATCTTTTGCTTTTAGTATTATCTGATCTAAGACCCTGCTGCACTTGACTTTCATTTTGCGAGTTGATCATGTTTGGATTCAGAGGCTTGTCAGTGCCAAAGTATGCAGGCCAAGGCTTTCTCAAAAACCACACTCCCTCTGGTTAAATTACTGTGTCAATACCCAACATGCTCAAACTCCTAATCTCCTAGCAAATACCTTCAGCAGGATCGTGCACACATATTTGAAAAAGAGAGAAAAGAGCTTTGACGTAAAGGACAAGATGCTCGGGTTCTGTTGTTTACGTAGGTTTTTTAAATGAAGGCTGAAATGAGTATTGTTGTAAACAAATGCCTTTTATATGAAAATACATAAAGTGTGTCTAGAAGAGAGACCAATAAAGTATCTTCTTAAAAAGCAAGTTATCACCACAGTAAATTGGGGCTGCAACTATTAATAATAGTTTAGTAATAATGATTAATAGTTTGGTCTACAAATTGTCAGAATATAGTGAAAAGTGTCTATCCCAGTTTCTCAAAGTCCAAGGTGATGTCTTGTTTTCTCAGTCCAAACCTTAAAGATATTCCGTTTAATATGATATTAACCAGAAAAGCGGTACATCTACATATTTGAGAGGCTGAAAAAAGCATTTCCTGCCACTTTTGCATGAAAAATTCCTTGATTGACTAATTGATTAGTATACAAATCGTTGCAGCTGTAAAGGACAAGACGGGATTCTTTTGTTGAAGTAGGTTTTTTGAATGAAGGATGAAATGGGTATGATGGAAAACAAATTATTTTTAAAAATGATATGACATGAATGTGTGCTTAGAAACAAAAATGGAGAGTGACTGTGCTTGCATAGTGTATGTATGCAAGATACACAAGAGGGAACTATCAAAGTTATTATAAATATTTGTTTTAATAATCAAGTTATCAACTCCAGTATTAACAAATCATAGCGCAAACATTAAAGAATAGATAGAAAAAGTGTTTATTGAGGGGTGGAATCAACAATGTGGAGAAATATTTCTATCTATAAAGAATCTAAGACGAGACCAGTATTAATGTGACATCTTAAAGAGCTGAATCTATTTAAGTTCTTCACTTTTTCTGTCTCAGCAATCAAAATCCTGCACCATAGTAAAAAAGAATATGCAAAAACTCGACCAGGAGTCGTTGCATTGCTCCTCAGCCAGCTTCTTGTGACCAGGTTGACAGGATTTGACAGCTCTGGGTGCAGACCGTGGAGCAGAAGGTGGGTCAGTCTTACTCTGAGTGTTATGGAGTCGGAAATGAGCATCTCTGGCAGCTCTTCTGCACACACCTGCCCTGACCAACGCACTACTGTCCTGGCACAAATTCTTTTGCTTCTTCAACGCCCTGGTGATTTGCTTCCAGTAAAGTTTGACATTTGACGTATACTGGGGACAGACGGCTGGTGTGGCGACATATTCACAGCTGAAGCTCCTGCCCCCCCTTCTTACAGGTGACACCGAGGATGTAGATGTCCTCACCTGCTGCTGCCCAGGTGCACTCGGACTTGTCTTTGGTTACCATTTTGCCCTTAATGGGCTGTACAGAGACAGATTTGGTTTGGCGGCCCACCTTCTCCCTTGGCTTGACCTTGTGTTGTCCTCTGTCCACTCCTCTTCCCCGCCGTCCATGGCTCTTCTGGCAGCTGCTCAATATCAGCTGATGGGAAATACAAGCCAGGACCAGCAGGATGGTGACATTGGTAAGGAGTGCCATGAAACCAGCACAAAACACCCTGCAAGAGGATACATTAGGATCAAGATATCTGACCTCAAATCCCTTTTTATTTCCCTTCTTAAAAAGAATCATTATAATCCCCTATTATACCTATATTTTTATATGGAAATAACTAGTTTACCAAAGCAATTCATTTCTTAGAATAACACCTTTTAAAGCAATTTAAAGTACTTTACTTTAAGACACAACAATGCATTAAGGCAAGACTTAAAAGAAATACGAGACAATATAAAAAGTAACATATAAATTGGATTTTAAAAGAATGAAATAAAATGGAAAATAAACACAAGCTTTTAAAGGAATAAATCAGAATAAAAAGAGGAATAAAAAGTTACAGTGCAATAAGATATATGAATAAATAGCCCCAAAAGTAATTTAATAAACGGCCTATCTTGGATTTAAAAGATTAAACAATTAGAGTAAAGTGTGAAATGAATATAGTAATAGTATAGAAGGTAAAGTCAAATGACAATACTACAATACAACTACTCCAAATGCAGTAACACATTTTTTTATTGCGACATAATGAGAAATTGAATAAGTCAATTACCATAGAGAGCCTTTTAAATCACGGTAGGAATGTTATAAGAGCATTAAGTTAATATAGTATAAAGAAGGTAGCTAAAGTAAATAGCAGCCACTACACACACACACACTAAGTTCTATTACTATACAAATACCAAAGTGATTAGTAGTCAGGGATCATTACAGAGTGAGCCCAGATGAAACAACGATGACTTAACTTACCTGAAGTTTTCAGAGTAAACTTCACTTTGCAGTCCTTACACCTGACTCTTGAGAGCTGAGAGTTGTCTTTACTTGTTTTACTGTACCTGCAGCTACAGTACGCTGCTGCAGAATCTCCCCTCCCCTTCACTCACTCACTCACTCACTCACTCACTCACTCACTCACTCACTCA
>CALSCE010010666.1:6545715-6619968 GCA_943593645.1 Bovichtus variegatus
ACTCACTCACTCACTCACTCACTCACTCACTCACTCACTCACTCACTAACACACACACACACACACACACACACACACACACACCGCATGATTTGATGGCGTACAAAGTTGAGTTCATACTAGTCAGCCAATGAAAGGGTAGTCTTTAAGACATACTGTATTTTGAGTCAAATTACTGCCTGTGAAATAATTTGTGTTATTCTAATAAAGCGTGTAAAGACCTTCTAACCTCAAAACATTATAGAAGCTTGTAATATAGTTTTTATCATGTTAAATGTAATCAAATTAATGTAATTATTATGGTAAAATCAAATGGAATAATACCAACAAAATCAAAATCTGCTTTATGGCCATCACAGTGAGATAATTGATTAGATTTTATTTATTTTATGCATTTTGACATCGGTCTCTTAAAAACTTGTACGGAGTTATATTGAGATAACAAGACTAAAAAATAATCTGTTTTGGTTGATTGTGTTGCCTGCTTCAAGAACGTCCTACTGCTTTTACGATAACTATTAAGACATTCATTTTAAACAAATGCAGATTAATTGAGTCATGAGTCTTTAAGTACCTTAAATGCACCGTCTGTTAGTACAGTGTACCAAAGATACAATTATTGGAAATATCTTGAAACAAGCCAGATGTCCCTGTAAGAGAAAATCCCTGATTGAATTTGGTGGTCAGTTTAACTGAACCAACAGCGTCACCTAATGATCAAATGCACCATAGCAGGTAATTCCACTATTTCATGATGAATATGATGGAAGATTATTAAGACATAAAGATATTATTTTTCATCAAGAATGAGCAATAAAATGTATTTGATCAACACAATAATTCAGAATAAGGTTTATGTATTTATTAAAATCAGTTTCACATTCATTATACAGTTCTGTCAAATACACCAGTACAGGAATCACTGCCTTTTTATTGGTATTTTCCAACAATGTTATATTAAGTGATGCAAGTAGATTATACACAAGTAAACATACATTATTACAAATAAGTGACACCAGTAAATTGTCTGTCTTTCTTGTCCCAGGCCCATATATTGTTGTAAAAGTTTGTGCAGCTGCAGAAACATTCTCACAAGTAGTACTTTGTATTTCATACTTATGTTTCATAGCCTACTATGTAAACCACATTATTTGTTGTTACACAATTAATATAGGTAGTAGAGTTTTTCCAAGCCATGTCATTCGGAGGATGATGCATGCAAAGTTCACAGAGAAATCCTGCTCTGGATGGTAACAGCAGTACCATCTCTTCCCCTGAAGAGAGCGTTCTTCTACAATGTACGACCAAGCTGCTGGTTTGGAATTTCCCACCAAGGCCCGCTATAATCAGACATCAGAATTTATCTTCATTAGAATTGTAAATCTGTGAATGTAACAGAAGGGCAAAATGCATATAAAGTTGTAAATTATTTGCATCAGTAATATTTAGAGAAAGGAAAAAGAAAAGAGCTAATGCTGGAGGCACACTTTAAATTTAAATACACATGATTCCTTATTTCCATCACATTACTATCAGATTAGTCATAAAACAACATAATAAAAGTTGTGTGTTAATGAAGAGGCCCAGGCTAGTGCTGCTTACCTTCCTCAGTTTTTCCGAAACAAGCCGATGAAGTAGGAGCAGATGCCTTGAAGTGACCTCCAGCAGTACCGCTGAGCCATCCTCCTAGCATTGCTCTCCACAGGAGGCGTCGCTGGTTCTGGACTGGCTCTCGGTGTGGTCTTTACTTGTTGTGGGACTCTAATGGGTTGCCTTGCAGGATCGGGCCTCACGGGCCCAGGACGAGATTGAGGTCTGACAGGCTGTGCTGCTGGTCTTGTCCTAGATGAAGCCTCTAGTGATGACCGGGAGAAGGAAGCCGATGAGAAGACCATTTGAGAGTCATCAGTTGCCTTCCTGCACATGTGAGGTTTGATCTGCCTTGGTGCTAGGCAGGCATTGTTAAGCTTTCTGAGGTCCCACATCATCTGCACAAAGTAGTGACGAGGGTTTTTGTTGTAGGTGCTGCAGGTGTAAGGCCTGCCAATGTATTCACACCAGTAGGAGCGTTTGCTGCTCTGGCACGACAGCCTCAGCCTGGTGTATTCCCCCTGACCGGTGATGATCATGGTGCACACGTCCTTGGCCTTGGTGTTGAATTTGATGGGATCATCCCAGATGCTTTGTCTGTTCTCCATCTGAGCCTCAGCCGACCAAAGGCGGCAGGCAAGCAGTAGCAGCAGAGCACGGACCTGAGTCCACATGGTGTCAGAGAGATGTTGAGTGTAAGAGGAGGAGAGTGGGACTGCTCAAGCTGAGGTTCCCTCCCGCTATTTATTGGCTTAGCAAACAAAGAAGGAATTGATGTTACAAAAGAACACAGTCCAAACAAAACTTATAGGAGGAGAGCAGAGACTACAACATATGTTCAGTGATGCTCATGTTTATCAAGATCGTACGTAATAAAAGTACAAACTGTAACACATTAAGAATAACAAAATTATTTCAATTACATCTTATAGAACATTTCTAGCAAACAGTCTGACGCATTTCTGTTGCCAGAGGGTTTATACAATCATGCACGCGTTATAGTTTTCGATAATTCTCCGGTGTTTGCAGAGTACATCTCAATTAGAAAGAACTGTGGTATGTCTGGGAGTGTACTCATGTAAACAAGCCTCCCGAAGCCCTCAAGTTCTTGCTTGTTTTAAAAGGCAGTTGGAGCTCACAACCATGCAGCGTAGCCTATCATTTCCCTCCCAAATATAAACACCATCAGACTGCACAACCACAAAGAAATGTGAGTAGAAGTCACACATGGCTAAGTTCTCTGTGGTGTCTAGTAAAAGTAATTTGGTCAATTAAGAAAGAACAAGAAATGCCTGTACAAGTCCAGGGGGGTTAGCATGGTTATGGGGTGGGGTAGATTCATCCAAGATTTAGTAAAGGTCCACGGTATTAACAGCAAAATGTACTTAAAGCATTAAAGTAAAAGTACTTGCTTGTCCCTTTCAGAATTGTGTATATATATATATATATATATATAGGAATATTATTATTGATGCTTAAACACAATGCAGTATTGTATTTGTTACAGCTGATAGAGGTGGGGCACATTTTGAACTACTTAAAGTGGATAGTTTAACCTACAGCATAGTATAATATTTTATAAATGTATCATTTGTTTTTTTGTCTTTAAAGTAACTCCAGCCAGATAAAAGTAGTGAAGTAAAAAGGAAAATGTTTCTTTCTGAAATGTAGTAGATTACAAGTATAAAGTAACATAAAATGGAAATACTTCAAGAAAAATACCTCAAAATTGTATTAAAGTAAGTTCCTACTTTCCACCAGTGTCAGTGAGTTTCATGTTTATTTTATCAGTCATTTTGTCACCAATTTAGGACGAATTCTTTAAAAATTATTTTACCATACACAAAATCAGCATTGTATCTCATTAAACTCTTCTCTACTCCCTGAGTGTTAAGTGTTCCTCTGTAGCATTTTCTTTGTTGGCTCTCAACATGAATTTTCCTCATGACAGTAAACATTGTATGCATTTTAATTTGTGGATACTTTTCTTCAGAGCCCCTTAAAGTGCATATTATTGAAGCATTGGAGCTGTTGTGGTGTAGTGTATGGCTCTACCCGTCAAGCTATAGATGGATTGTACTTACAGTAATGTACACCTTGTGCAGAATCTCGGAAATAACTATTTGTCTTTGATGTTCAAGTAAACACATAAAAAAAAATATTTATTTTCTCGGAACCACTGCTTCTGTTTTTGAACGTTTTTTTTGTTTTTTTCTCATCTGTCTTTTATACAAGCCCATTTAGAAGTAGGAATGAGTCTGCATGTGGTTTTGCTGGTGGTGTTTATTCACATACTGTTTGGTGCCTGAGAAAACGAGAACGAGAGAACGAAGCCTATGGAAGAAGATAATCATCTCTTATTGAAAATAGCTGTCCAATAACGCAACCAGTGGGCTCTGGCCAGCAGTGGCAGAACCACAGAAGAATGTGCAGTTTTGTGTTAAAGTTTTAAAATACACTATGAGCAATGTGTCGCATGTTTCCAGTGGAGGAATGTAACTAAGTACATTTACTCAAATACTGTACTTAAGTACAATTTAGATTATTGTCCTTTTAATTGAGTATTTTTTTTTTTACATCACTAATTTTGTTGTAATAATACAAAATATATAATCAACAAATACATTATGATATAATTATATCAATAATTGTATTGACTCCCCAGGGGAAGTTCACAAGCTACCCAGCAGCATAAAAATTTATAAATATATAAAAATCAGCACCACATTTACTAGCTACAATAATAAAGTGATGTACTAATTAATGAATCAATAATCATATTTCAATAAAATAATTCTGACCATATTATTCTGAATGGGACCATTTTGCAAAATTAGTACTTTTACTTTTGGTACTTAATGTAACCTATATTTTGATGCTAATACTTGTGTACTTTTACTCAAGTAACACTTTAAATGCATGCCTTTCATATTTCTGCACTGTTGTATTGCTGAAGTAAAATATCTGAGTACTTCTACCACCACAGCATTTAAAATCTCATTTGTTTTGAAATGAAAAGACATGAACAACTATCATACAATTACTCTCAGTAGCTTTTCACTATTTTAATTTATACAGCCTTAGATATACACCTTTTCCCATTATTGCTATTATTCATGTGTGCTATGCTGTTTTTTGTTTTGCTTTTGCTTTTCCCCAAATAATACAATTCTTCAATTTGTCTTTTATTTAGATTGGATTTAAACATTAGCCCAAATCTAATTAAAAGCATGTTATTAAAAAATGAACTGCCTATTTAAGACACTGTTGTTGTTATATTCAGCATTCTTAGAAAGGTCCTGACAAGTGTAAAAACCTGGAAAAAGTGACAACAATAGATTGAGTTTCAAAGTTTATTCACAATTTATACACTCTCTTTTACCAGCCCATAAAAAGTTCCTCTTCAGTGGCTCCATCAGTGCCCAACTCTGGAGCATCGCAGTTCAAACCAGTAACTGATGTATCTGCCCTGAAGGGTCGGATACACGATATCTAGTTTAAGCACTTAAAGTAAAATCAGACCGTTTTTCTCCCAAGATGGGTCACATCCAGACGAGAATGATAGTCAGGTCAAAGTGAGCACACTGATACTTCAAAAATGTCCATCTTAAAAAAGAAACAAGTAAACAACTGTCAGCTAACCTTATGCTAACTGAAGCCATTTCGAATTTACGTCGGCGTAAGACTACTGTATGTACGGCACACTGCGTATGTATACCATTACTACTCATACAGTAGTGTATATATACTGTAATATAAGCTACTGCATGTAGAACAAGAAAGTTAGCTAGCTGTAGCTACTAGCTAACTAGCCTAATAATAAGTATTTTTGTGTGGTCACTTTTATACAAAATTATGAAATTAGTTGGTCACAAAAAGGAAATGAGGTACAGGAGATAAAAATGTTTTTGTAGTTTTTATGCTAATCTCTTTAAGGTTTTGTTCTTTCCTAAAATCATCAAAATACAGTAAACATATTGAAATGTACTCATTTATTTAATGTTTTTCTTTACTTGATTAAACGTAAAATCATATTTTTAGTACTCTAAACTCTTACGTTTGGTACTGTAAGGCTGTTACTGTAGGATTGCTTATTCTGCTGTTGTATTGTTACCCTACACAATTAGCTAGACATAAAAAATTCAAACTTTCAATGTTAAAATGGACATTGTTTTTTCTACCGTGTGCATCAACATCACCAACTGTGTAAAGCATAAAGCATTCTGCTGGTTTTCTACTAATTGAATTGTCCCATGAATGGATTGTCTAAATCTAACCTGTAAACATTGAGGCGAAGTGAGTGGGATGACTGGATTGGCTAGCCCAGTGCATTAAGCGATACGACTTCAGCATATTTCTCAGCCAACATCATCAAGTTATACAAAATAAAAAAAATAGCTCTTGAATACATTCACTTGTTCCATAACGTTTTGTAAATGTATCCATAGCTACTGCAGAGTTTTAAAAAGCAAAAACAAAATAAGCACATAATTGATAGACCACTAAAGACCTGAGACCTACAGTAAGAAAAAACAATTTGGCTTGAGAAATTATTTCTCCACTTTAAACGTATCATCACTATGAAAGCAAGAAAGATCTCAGTTAAAATATCATGTTAGTGAACTCAACATGATTGCTTGTTAATTAATTAATCAGCTAGGGAACAATCTATAAGTCTGACACTTAGTCAGAGTGTGTGATATATTAAGAAGTTATGCTCTAACTTCATGTGAATTAAAGGGAAAATCCACCTCAAATGCTTACACTATTGGTAAAATTATATTTGGTAATGCATTTTAAAAAATGTGTTATTGGGTGGAGTATTAATGGTACTCGTGTGATAAATGCCGAAATCAGGGTTTTGTGGTCAAATATTTCCAGCACATCTAGAATGATGCTTTTTAGCTGTCTAAAACATGTTGGTCCCAAGATAAAACTGAGGGGTCCCGAGATGACTAACAAGACGGGAAAGAACATATAAAAACTTTAATTTTTTTATTTTTTATACTTGATATCTTTTAAACATTTAGGTGTCAAAAACTATTCAAATTAATTAATCTGTGCAGGGAAAATCCCTCTTTAGATAAACTTCTTACTACTCATTGACATATACAACTTGTGAGGAAGGGCGGCAACTGTAAATTGCTTAATTGTAAAGGATAACCAGACAAAAAATTGGGAACTACTGGCTTAAAACGTAGTCAGGATTTGGTGCAAAGAGTTTGTTCAGTCTTAATTTTTTTGCAATATCTAAAAAGAAGCAGACATAATATTGACATCTACCTTCATAGACCAGAGGCCTTTTTGTGAAATGTAATGGCTATGATAAAAAAGCTTAAGTAAAGAGTCGATTTTAAAATCAGTACCACAAAATAACTTGACAGATTGATGATTTTTAACAGTGTAAAATCATCTGTGGCTGGATTTTCCCTATAAGACAGAGCATATCTGTAAAAAAAAAATACAAAAAAAAAACTGCGTGAAACATATTTCTGAAAGGCAACCTGTCATTTGTAATTCGCCCAAAAACCAGCAAAGATGTCTGGATGCCCAAATATTGTAAACATTGTTTTAAAAGTCATGCTAAAATTCTTCATATTAATCACAAAAATCCACCTGGGACTGACCTGTCTCTGTATTTTTACCACTTGTTCAAATCCTCCAGTTCACAGTCATTAGGAAACACTCGCATATGCTGCAGTTAAAAAGGATGTGCAATTCTCAACAAAACAGGTTTTTTTTTTTTAACACATTGAATCTCATGTTCATTTGCACCTTTCCTTGCAGATGTAATCACAGACTGTTCCACTTTTAGTATTAGCGTCTGTTGAATGTGATATATCCATTCTAAGTGCAGGAGAAAAAGTGTCGTCTAGCAGCTTGCCATGACCTTTGTGTGACCTTTCAGCCACTTTCTTCTTAAGCACAAACAAGTACATCAATATAACAGGCATCACAGTTATTGTCATGTCCTCTTGCTGAATGTGTTTTTCAGCTTGGTTTTGTGTCTGAACAAATGTAAACGCAGACACAGCAGTCCTTTGAAAAAAAAAAGAAGCAGAACAAGCCTGGCTCAGATTGATGCTGAGGGAGAAGAGTTTGATATCCTGCAGGCAGAGTTTCTTGGAGGGGGAGCAGGTAACTGTAGGCTGTGATCTGCCAGATTGAGGAGGTTGAGTTGATCTCTGAAGATATAAAAAAAAACACCGAAAGGACTTTGTGTGTTCTTCTTTTGTAAAGAAACTAGCTTTTATTGAGCTTCTTCTGGTCCGAGGCCTCGTGAAACAAACGGCTTGAGAATAGATGGAACAAAAGAAAGGTTTCGATTAGTAAACTCAAAATATACCAAATATATCTGAACATTGCTCCACTTTTGTACCAATTAAGGAAGAACAACTTCCACTGCTTTTCTTAACTCTGTTTGTGTCAATGCTCTTACGTAATATAATACTCAGGAAAATACACAGAATCATCACATAAGCCTTCTCTAATCAATCCTCATATTGACTCTTAAAGTTAACTAAACAACAAACTGTCGTGTGATTGAATAATCTCACTCGATTCCAATAAAACATCCCCACCACACAGAAATTTTCATCATCTTGGCAATATTTACATATCAGCCCTTTGAGACTGAAAATTCCACATTCAGGTGAAATTGCAGCAAACTTTCTCCATTTGTCCAAAATTAGATTTTCAGACTCGAGAGTAAATTACTTGTTAAATGACACCATAGCAACAATGCTTCTGAACCATTGTATTCATTACTATTGATGCGGGAAACTCATTCTGCTTTTGATCGTTTGCAACAGATTCAACTAAATGGCTTCAATTTAAAATGTAGGAAGTCAAACTCACTTACTATGGTGTACTTTAGTTCCAGTTTCTGAGGGCACTGAGAAGACAAATATTGGACAAAAATTAATTTAGTATTTAGCGAATAATTCAAAACATACTGTATTGCTTTTTTTACTTTTTAATGGCCCAGGAGATTATTGCAGTTCTGGCTGGTTTGTGAAATAACAAACACAAGAGTGCAGTGAGATAAGTATTTAATGAAGCTCCATGGAGGGTTTTCAATGACTGCGTGGTGCTTATTTGATACTGAAGAAATCCAACTATTGTTGTAGTCGTCTTATACAACCTGCTGACCTCTGGGAATAATGCATCTCACTCCACATATTAAAAGCTATATTCCAAAAATGTTTGAGCGAAACCTTGACATTATGTCAACATTATGCTATGCAACATTCAACATATGAACTACAACCAAAAATTCTACTTAAAAAAGAAAATGTCTTTAAAAACTCACTGTTTTGTAAATGATGCTGTTTTTAGACGCAAATATTGTTATTCTCAATAAGCAAGAAACAAGGCAAAACCTGATCACATTCAGCTTCTCTCCTCCACAGCACACTGACTAAGCAGTCCCAAGTAGTCAGACATAAATACCGTTTAGACATTTATGGTTCATTAGTGATTCTAAAATTAGCAATTCTCACCATGATGGTTTTCCTGCAAGGTCACTATGAGCAGAAAAGCACTAAAAAAAGCTGTAAAGAATTGTTAAAGAGTTTGGTTAGAGGAAGAAATACAAAGAAATAAGATTAAAAACAGAGGAGATAGATGGCGTGGTGACGACAGACAAAACAGCAGGACGAGATGACTGCTGTGCAAAAGAAAGATTCAAGATTGGAAGGAAGGAATTAAATGAAATAGTGTTGGAGAAACAGAAGTTTGACGTGAAGGTTTTCTGTACCTTTCAGGAGCCGGAACAAGAGCCGGCTCTCTGTCACCAGTCGATGTGCCTCGGAGGAGCCGAGGCCCGCGGGAACCTGTTCATAGTGTCATAAGTAGGGATGCTACTGGCACAGGGACACACACACACACAAACACAGGGCAAAACATTAACAGCCACAGACGAAAACTCAACAACCGCTGCTTGCTTCTCTTCTGTTACTGGGCAAAGAGAAGCAGGACGAGCGGTTGGCAAGGCAGAGAGCAGAACAGCTTCATCAACATCTAGGTGGATTGACTTTATGCTCACTTAAAGGGGCAATAAGTAAGGTGTCTGAAAGCATAAAATAACGTTCATATTAGTGAGGTTTAATGGGGGTTGTTGATCAATACGAGTGACGAAAGGATTATTTCACCAGGTTCTGAGATTTCTCTATCTCAAAATTTTATTTACACTCCAGTCGTGTAAATGTGACTTTATTGCTTGTGTCACTTTCCAGGTGAACATGGTTTAAAGAGTAACTCGAGGGTGAAGTGTCAGCATTTCAGTCGCTACTGTTTATTGATAAAGGTCAATAGAGGTCATAAGACACTTAATGGACTTTTGGATAGTGATTTGTAAGTTTCATTCCAACACCTTGTTTCAATTTTAGGAAAACTATAGAAGTTAATAACTTCATATCATATTATTTTTTATATCTTTGAAAATCTTCTGTTTTACAAGCAAAGACCACGAAATGGCAAATAAAACATTTTTGTTTTACTTTCCAGCATTCGCTCAAAAACAGATAGCTGCTTTTGGAATGAAACTCCTCTCACATGTAGAAGACAAGTTCAATGAGTTTCAAAGATGAAAATACTGGAAGCAAAGATGTTTGGTCAAGCTGTTCTGCTCTCTTCCTATAGCTTCTGTTACACTAGGTCGTCTGTCAAACGCATCCTCGTCCAAATGCAACTTAAAAAAAACATGCAGTTAGACGTTTTGTTAGGTTTAGAAGGAAAAGGAGCAGCATTCGCAGCATCACACCAAAGCTAGACATGCTTGCCTCTCTCTGAACAAAATGATCAGGTGTACATTCGTTGGATTTTGGCTGACTCTGAATGAGAAGAAACAGGAACAATTTTTTAATTCCACATGAACATCCCAGAGCATGCAGTAGGTTAGTAGAGTCCCCAAAAACCACACAGCAGAACATTTAGAAATAAGATCGAGAGATGTAATGGTAGTAAAAACATTAACATGACACGAACTGAGTTAAGAATTTACAACAGCAAATCACTCTAATCTCATTTCTGTGCGTTAATTACAGACACGGTTGGTTTAGCTTAGCATAAAGACTGATACAGGGAGAAGACAGCCCGGCTCTCTCCAAAGGTAAATAATATGACTACCAGCACTTCTAGAGCTTACTGATGAAGATGTTGTGTCTTGTTTGTGTAATCGGTAAACAAATAGAAATGTAATCAAGAGTCTACAGCCATGCTAACAGCTGTACCACAGGCTGTACCTGAGCTAAATGTTAACATGCCGACATGCTGATGTTTCTCAGGTGAACCATGTTCACTTCTTAGTTTAGTGTGTTGGCGTGCTAACATTTGCTAATTAGCAATAAACCCAAAATGCAGCTGAGGCTTTATTGATCCCGAGGGAAATTTAGGATGGGAATGTCTTTAGTTTTGCAGGTAGTATTAGACAAATTAAAAATGAGTCCTGATGAGGTGAACAGTAAGAGGATCACCGAAGTTATTACGATTCATACTGAGGGTACCAAATTTCACTAAAAACCACAAATGTGAACCTCATGGTGGCGCTAGATGAAATGTCAGAAGATCACCAAAGTCGGCAGGATTCATCCTCTGGGGGAAAAAAACCCTAACAATTTATGTTTTTAGGGGTAAAGTTTTGTGCTGAAACATTGTCTTGATGAACAACAGGACAACACAATCCTGTGAGCTTTAGAGATGTTGGTATTTTAGAAAGCCAGACTAGCTGTTTCCCCTGCTTCAAGTCTTTATGGTAAACTAGACTAATTGCCTCTTGGCTCTAGCGCCATACCTAACAAAAGTGAATATACATATTTCCCAAATTGTCAAACTATTCTTTGAAATTCCTTGGCATATCTGTTAAAAGTACTTTTTGACTTAACACTAAATGTCATATTGGATGTTTTCTAATAAAAGCTACCATTACTTGTCAGCTTTCTCGTTATTGTTCAATTAACTGACACGTGCGTGCGTGCTTATCGAATCAACTCCCTCAAAGGCATGCACTGTTGCCGCGTCATTATGCTGGTGAAAAAGCCTGTGTCCCCAGGCATGCCTCCACCTCCCATAACATGCAATAACAGGATTATTATAATGTTTACCTTGTCATCATAGGATTTGGGATACCTTGTGAGTGCTCACTATGATAACCATTATTACCAATTTCCATACTGAAAACAAAATATCGTATACAAAAAAGGGATGAAAAATGTAATGTGAGAGACATGCTGATTAAAAGTTTTTATAGTAAAAATGCTTTCTTTTTGAGTAGTCAAACTTTTCAAGAATGTTAAGAGATAAATATTTTTTGAGTAAAAACTATAGTGTTGTATTTACACTATAACTTACAAAAAACAGGTGGACTTGTAAGGTAATGATTGCAAGAGCCCTTCAAGAAAGGTAAGGGACAGTTTCCAAAGGTAGCACATGACAAGAAGCCACACCATCCACTCATAAGAGCAATTCCAAGCTTAAAAACGTAAACCAGCACCAATAATTTAGTAAACAAGTCTATTTACAAGATCCAGAGAAAGCACAGAGTGATAGAAGTTGAAAAGGAGAGGGAGGTGGATTAAATGTCTTACGTTTTCATGGGCATTGTCTCAATGCTATAAAGATACACAAAAAACAACAAAATAAAAATGTTATTGAAATGTTTAGCGATGGAAACGCACCAGAAAGTTGTAACCCAGCACAGATCAGATGACGAGAGACGCCACTGATCAAGACATTACGTCCGATTTGTGTAAAGCCGTGATTAGATGAACAAAAGGTACATGAAGAAGTATAAATTGACAAATGCGTCAGTGTTTCTTTGTAAAGTGCCAAGTGCTTGACAGAGAGGGATGAAACAATAAAATAAGATATGGAAGATGGAAATAGTAGAAATGGTTATCACAAAGTAAAATGCCAAGTCCCAGAAACAGAGGAACTACAAGTAAGAGAGAAGGCAGAAGAAAATGAATGTAACAATAAACCAGTGACTGACAAAAAAATCACCCCGAAAAAAAGGTTACTTATTTAGTTTTGAATCAAAAAAATAATAATTATCTAAATAAATAAATATATTATCAAACAATATTCAAATAATTAGATAAGTGAATTAGCAAAGTTTGAAGTGAAATTCCTCATTATGATGTGCAGCTTAGCTAAATATTACTTGCAGAAAGCAGGTAAAAAATAAGAAGCTGTAGAGAAAATAGGATGTCCTGCAACCATCACCAGCATATAAAACATCTACTGTAATGACTACACACTGTCTTAAAGATCATCTTATCTCATTCTATAAAGTATAAACTATAAAATGAATGCATACAGTTGTAAAGAAGTAACAAGTACAAGTACTCACTCGTCGTAAACGTCCTCTGTGTCCATCCTGCGGTAGTACTTGGCTAGTTTCACTGCAAGGATGACGCTGGGGAGCAGGAAGAGAGTGCTGCAGCCCAAGCCCATCCAGAATGTGTTCTGTGGAAAAAAACAAGCTATTATAGCTGAATCAATTAGTCCAATAATCGATTAGTAGATTGAGAGGATATTGATGCAAGTATTTTGATAATTTATGAATCACGGAAGTCATTTTCCCAGCAAATATGTCAAATATTCTCTCGTTCAAAGTTATTAATTGTGAGGATTTGCTGCTTTTCTTTGTCTTTTGTGATTGTAAATTACATAGTTTGGGGTTTTAGACTATAGCTCGGACAAAACAATCATGCAATTTAAAAGATGGTACCTTGGGCTAAAGCCATTTTTCACTATTGTCTGACATTTTGTAGACCAAATTGATCTATAGAGAAAATAATGTCCAGATATATTGATGATGAAAAAAATCGTTAGCTGCAGCCCTACAAACTGTTAATAAAAACAGTTGTAAATTGAAGTCACACTTTTTGTATACTCAACTTTTATATTTTTTACCTACCTTATAACTGTGAAATGTAATTTGCATCAACCAAGATTTGAAAAAAATATTTAGGCAAACAAAGTTTCAATTTAGGTCACAGAACTTTAGTAAAACTCATTCCAGGGTGAAGATTTTCATGTGTAGACAGGGAGAAAGTGTGCGCCAATATCTCCTTTGTGAGGCGTCTCTAATTTTGTGCTTCACTGCTTGTGTGGTTGTGACTTTTTTTTTTTGAGAACGAAGGAGGAAAAGCCTTGTTTTCATATTGGCTGTGACAAACCGATGTGGCATGTGCTCTCTGATGACTGCTGTTGCACACATTTGTAATACATATATGACCCAAATACTACAGTAAACATGTTGTGATATACTCAACCCCAATGACCTACGTTTCACCGCCCTGACCTTTTTAAAACACATTCACACTCGTATTTAAATGGAGTTTAGTTCCCTGTAATCCCTGATATCATTACCATGGAGTCAACCAAAAAACTGCAAGCAATGATCTCCGCCGTGTCCAGCATGTTGCTGATGGGCTTGCAGGGTGCGACCTCCAAGGCCAACTGCAGAGAGCGAGATACAAACAGTAAACAGAACAGATTCTGGAATACATCAAACTCTTGTATAGTTTCGCTATAGTACTTGTTGAACGTGTCACTGTGCACATTGCACAATAGATCCTTGTACTTTAAATGTTCTCGGAAAACAACAAAAACATTGCGATTGAAATAAAAATGTCCTATTGACAGTGCTGAGATCGACAAAATAGCTTCAGGCTTTAAACATGTTTTGTCTTTTTCACTTTGTTTTTGAAGTTAACTACTGCAGAAACCAATGAGCCACAAAGCAAATTCCTCAAATTTATAGAGGTTGTAATTGTTATATTGGTCTTCTCTATATTGACTCTAAAACTCTTAAGTAACATGCAAAGGTCTCTTTTGCCAGTACATAACTCTGTGTACCACTTGTGTTTAGTTTTGACTCAAATGAACATTGGGACTGAACATATACATAAGTCAACACTAAACAACTGCAGCGAAAGTGAGAAGCGAGAACCGCATGTAATAATGTAATGGCTATTTTCAATAGGTACTTTCTTTTACTTTTGAAGTTGAATACATAATAACAGAATTCACAGAAAGCTTCTAAAAGCTCTTTATTTGTAATTCTCAAGTTCATTTTTATACAACTACACAAATCAATAACTTTGACCTCTTTTTCTACTATATATAAATTGAGACTCAAAAGTGCTTTTACGTGTGTGTTATCCATGTCTATAATATATAATAGTATAATATAATATTTAGATTTTAGTAATTTTTCCATTACCAGCTAATCATAATTTACAATGTGACTAAGCATGTAAAAGATATTCATGTTAATTGATATTTTATTTTGCATCATTATTCGTATTTATATATTTTTTTTTCTTCTCTCTTTTAGGTGTTTTTTTTTTTTTTTTAGATAAGTGGGTTTCTACCTCACCTGCACATGTATATCATTTCTATTTAGTTTTTCTCTCTCTGACCTAATTCTTTAAAAATGTGCAAATAAAACACAAACATAAACATAAAACATAATGTTCAATAATCTAACAAATTAACAGACAAACACTTACCGATGTTTTGACCCATTCTATGTATTGATGGAAGTAGCCAACAATGGTGGCTGTGTATTTTCCTGTTTCCTGTGGAAGATTAGGACATAATGTGAGTTACAGTCCATTTTATAAACTGAGAATATAAACAAAGCAAGGGATCCTTGAATTACCCGATTGATTAAATGTGAAGCATTCTGGGAGATGAGGTACTGAGCAGCTTCAATGGCATCAAGAACTGCTAAAACTTTGTTCTGCACGGAATAAATTTGAGATTTTGATCAGTTTATGTTTACATTTAAGCCTACATTTCAGATTCAGACTGAAGGGCTTTCTTTACTTACTGGCAGGTCTGTAGCTGTTCTCTCCAGGAACCTCATACTCTGGTTCAATGCGCTCTTTAAAAGGGAAATAAAGAGCAGAATTTAAAACCAGCAAAAGATCAGGGGATACAGTCAGGGGTCATTTTACACCAGTGAAACACAAAAGGAGACCAGGCAAGAACAACACTTGATGAACAATATTTTGCTTTCAGTGCAGGCATGCTGAAGAATTTTGTTCCAAAGTTAAATATCCACAATGCAAAGAAAAAAAATTATTCATTGTTCCTTGATTTTTTTCCACCAAAGATTGAGAGAACAGAGCTTTTACCAAATGAATGACTGGATCAAACCAGTATTTCTTTTCTTAAAGTGGATATTTTGTAATATCTTGGTACTAAACCCTTCAAGTTCAACACCATAGAGTAGGCTATGTGATCTTTATGTAAATGTAAATACAAGAACACACACATATACACACACACACAATATCCTACAATACCACCCAAAATGAGATATATTTTCTTAGATTACTATATGTCATCTCTGGGGTACAATATCTCTCTAAATGCTCCAAATAATGAATGGGGACACTAAATACACAGGATGGACACATTTCAGCTTACCCTCGCTCTAACATATTTCTTGAAGTTGAAAGTGGAAAAAGAAAAACATAAAAAGCTGTTGTAAAAGATGTGTTGAAGTGCATCACTGCCTGTCTGAATTGCTAGTAGCTGTAAATCCTTGGTGTTATTCAAAAGAATGACATTGCCATTGACGGAGAAAATAAAACTGAATATTTAACTTTTTATTCACAGACATGAGATGATTGAAGACACATGCCTGAGGGTTAAAAACACTCTGCTTATGATGATATAAAATATGTTTTCTCCATCAAGGATAATATCATTTTCTTGAATTAGCACAAGGATAACACACCAATGACTCCTACTACATTTTTAAGTAGACTTTCTTTATACCTGCATTCATTGATTTTTGTTGGGCACTTGGGGGCAGATCAACAAGGGCAGAGCAACAAGCTGTAAACACAACACTGACATCACCTTATAAAGTTGTTAGCTGCTTACTTATAGATCAAGCACATAAAGCAACGTTAGCATTCATTTTGTGTCATATTTCTGGCTACAGGATGAATGTATGTAGGTGTAATCTTCACTCTCTTGTAGCTCTGTTTTTGGTCTCCACCAACTTCTTACTATCTTCATACTGCAGGTATTAAGCCTGGACTGATACATAACCTATGTGCAATACTGTTGTATACAATTTTATTCTATTTATTTCGTCACTCATACACAACACCTCTTTTTCATATATGTATATAGTGCTATATTTTTATTTATCTAATTCGATTCTCCCATATCCCATATCTCATTCCTTTTTTCTCAATACATTTGTGCAATAATGTTGGATAAACTTGTCACTTAGACTCAATCCTCTTTGTCATCTGTGTACATAGTGCTATAGTTATACTTATTTGATCTTTTATTTGCTGACCTGACCCGTTCTCACATCCAACAAATTTAATTTTACCATTAATGATTAGTAAAGTAAAACTAACTAAACTGAGGGAAATATTTTAATTAAAGTCTATTCAAAGTTCAAATCTGTTATGCAGGAAACACAACGCATGCTGCCAATAAATTAAAACTTAATCCATCGTACAAGCCTATATATAAAATCATGTTTCATACAATAAGTGCTAGTGACAATTACCCTTAAAGTAAAAATCCACGTTTTCACTTTTGTTGATGTTGTTTCTGTCATATTTTCCCTGTACCTGCCTCATGTTCTTAATTTTCCCAGAGAGCCTTTAAGCATCCGCCCCACCAGCCAAGAATAGGTGAGTATGTACTGCATATAATTGCCCTTGCAGCAAAAGTAGAACAAGACTTGTACATTTTTCACAACAAAAAGCGTCCCTCAGTCGAAACACAACATGCCCTGCTGCTGCGTTGCACTCTGGTCTTCTGAGGCCACTGTGGTTGAGAAATGTGGTCTATTCCTCTTCTATGAGGACTGCCAAACTACTTCAAAAATATGAAGAAGAAAAATGTGTATTGTATAATGCTCAATTCTAGGTTTGCCTGGAACATTATTATCCTGATATCATGTCAGTTCATTCAGTTCAAAACAACAGATTTAACTAACAGATTTAGATGCAAAATACATAAATTGCAGATTGAAGATCTCAGGTAAAAAAAACAAGAATCCAGCCAGGTATGAATATCTAGCTAGAAAACAGAGACACAATGGAGCATTACCATGGCCTGCTCCATTGGGATGATCTGTTGAGTGTGGATCTGCCGCAGAGTGCTGATGTGGCCTTTCAGAGAGGTCTGCAGAGCGCCTCTGGGCTGAAACACACAAAGGCAGAAAAATGCACAATTCTGGTAAAATATCATTTATTAAAGCCCTGAGGGAAATTTAAGCCCATAAACTACAATACAAGTCATGTCAGAGACTTATTATTTTTTTATTTATTGCATACTTTGCTGCCCAATAATAATACATGTATGTATTTTTGTGTCCGACATGCACATGCCTTTACATTCTATCATTTAAGAGTAATGAAAAAGAGGTATCAGGTGCAGTAACTTTACACTGGAAAGCTGGTCTTAAATATGAGTCACACAAATAGACATCAAACTTTAAAATATATTGAAAGAGAAATGGGAGAAATGCAGGATATAATTATAGATTAGATTATTAACACAATAAAAGAAGGTGATAGTAATAATACTGCAGCATGTACAGAGTCAAAAACCAAAAAGGTTACTTAAATATAATAATAATGAATACAATATAATAATAAATAAGTCCACATTTCATAGACCCTTCCTATGAATTAAACTGTGAGCTACATCCTTCTGGAAGATTTAGAGCTGAATAAATGTGTTGTGTTACCTTCCTGAAACCCCCTGAAGGCATGGCAGTCAGACTGCTCTCCCAGACTGTTAGAGCTGTTATGTTTTGGACGAAGACACACCGAGCTTGGACACGAAGGACAACCAAACCCACCAAAGTGCTCCCATGACATTGTAAACAAATAAGTAAATCAAATTATGTGCCTGTAAGGAGACACTGTGGATGTTTGTATATCAGCCAGAACAGCACCAAGGTGTTCTTACCATGAGGTCTGTCTGGGCCTCCAGCTCTCTGGCAAATGAGAGCAGGTCCATCACAGTGACTCCTTTGTTGACCTGAAGATAAGATCAAAATAAATCATGTAAACATACTTCTCTCAGCGGTAATTTTGTGGGGCAGAGCACTTAAGTTAAGTGTATTTTTTTCAATGACTATCATCCATTATACGCTACATAATTAGAAATATGTACTTTTGAAAAATCCCTCTGCACCTTGTAATGACTATCAAATAGTAGAATAATGAATAAGACTGAGCTGCTGTATTAAAAACACCAATAGGACAGCATTACATTTTAAAGCCACATCAGTGCTCCAGCATTTTATTTAGAAGGAAACGCTCATGCACTTCGACAAATTAATTTTAATGAAGACTAAATATTGTTTTAACAGGAAGGCAATCCAGGCACACCAAAAACTAAGAGCAAGTAACAACGAGGAAGGAAACATTAAAAAGCCTTTATTGTAGTGGCTAAATCATTCAAAAAGCCTCATCTTAATAACAATAAAATGTAACCCCTTTCAACTTTCTGTAAAGCTGCAAGTAGATAGGAGTCACTTAAATGATGCCAAAGGTCAAATTAGTGGTTTTAGCTGCAGAATAGTGGTGTTGCGATACCAGATACCAGAGACCAGTATTGATGATAAATTATAAAAAAATAATAATTATTATTATTGGTATCATGTTAATAATTCACATATGATAATATTGTGTTAGCAGATGTTAGGCCTTGTGTATTTTTTGTTTATGTGTTCATCTGGTTGCCTTTTCACTATCCATTAGTGTAATTGTTTTTTTGTATGCTTTTGTACAGACTCTCTTACCAACTGCTTACAGTCGTATTTTGAGAGCAATTTATTTGCAAAAAAATAGATAAAAAACTCAATAAGGAAAATTTAAAGATGAATTTGACTGATAGCATTATTATTATTTTTCAATTTTTCTATAGATATCACGATAATATCGTTATTGTGAATTATTTTGGCCCTACTCAATTTTAAGTTGGAAACTTGTATAAATGTATGGGTGCTTTCTGTCATATGTTTCCTAGCAGAATTTCTTTAATATTCACACTATTATCTAACATTTGTTGGACATTTAACCTCTCATCCTGACTTTTGCAGAGTGAGTTGTGTATAAGGACAGGTGGTGCACTTGAATGGAGTCCTTCAACCTTTTTTTGCTCTCATAGGAAATAAATCTCAGTGAACCTGACAGGTAGTGTTAGAGAAGACAGGGAATGCCAAGTCCCGGCTTGTTCCTACACACTCTTTGCCTTGGCAGGAATACTTTTGAATAATCGGGCTTCAGTGATCCTCAACAGAACCCAGTGGACTGTGTCACGTCGCAGCTCCTAATAGTTACAGCATGGCTGCCTGCTGTATGTTAACTGACAGCCAAGGAGGGGGCTGTTTAACCAACCCTTAGGAACCAAGCTATTTCTGGTAACATACCATTAAAGTACAAACAGAAAACTATTAGTATATGTATAGAACGCTATCTTATCTATATTTACACTGATCTTTCAATAAAGTGGTATTTATAAAGAGATAACACGAATAAGCTGATTTCATATTGCGTAGTGGAATGTAACTAAGTACATTTAATTGAGTATTTCCATTTTATACTACTTTATACTTTTACTCCAGTAAAATTCAGAGAGAATATATTGTACTTTTTATATTTTACTTCCTTAATTTCACACAAATGCATAAGTAATAATAATCATGATACAATATATAAAAGTAACACTCAGAGGGGTCATTTTTTTAAATAATGAGTACTTTTTCTTGTAATGTAGTATTTTCACATTGTGATATTGCTACTTTTACTGAAGTAAAGGATCAAAATACTTCTTGACTTTTGAATTTGACCTTTATTTTGTGATTTTCGGTAGGTTCATATATAGTTACTATGTGTATGTATTTGTCTGTTTTAAGTGTCTTTTAAGCTCATTCGTTCGGTTTCTGAATTTGTGTGTGTGCCTGCTTGTTCATTTTTTAAGTTTCTCCTCATTGACGCACATTTCTAGTGTGTCCTGTTTGCAAAACAAACACAATATAAACAATAAAGATTATCAAAAAGGTGCCAAACCAAATGTACAATGCCAGAATTGTAATCAGGTTGACGGTAAGTGTTATGAGTATAAACCGATGAACAGTAACGTGCAAATCCAAAATATACACATGCCCAAAGTAAGGAGTTAATGGTTACGTAATGTAATATGTGTGTCACCTCTTCCAGGTAGTCTGCATAGTTGATTTCTGACAGCCCTGCTTCAGAGAAATCCAGGAGGTTCTGCTTCCCCTCTGCCTCTAACAGGATTATTCCCCTCAGGTCGATCTTAACACTGTCCAGCTGACTCACCACATCCTTAGTAAACTGTAAACACAAAAAGGTAAAGCAGTAGGTTTGACGAGGCCTGGAGGTAAAACGTTACGGCTTCATTGTTTATGGTTAAAAGAAAGCTTTAAAAAGGTAAATGTTTTCACATTTTGGGTTGATTCTGAAATAGTTCTTAACCTAAAATCCCTCATCAAGGTTTCTATGTATGCCTGTTAGAAAAGCTTGGTTATTAATCACAGTTTAAGTCTTAAAACAGGGGAATACATAAACATGGTTAAGATAATGAAAGACCAACAAACATGCTAAACAAATGTTGGTATTAGGGTGACCAAAGTTCTTAAAGATGTGGTTTGGATGGAAGTTCACATATCCCACTAGAATTATGTTTCTTGATGATGTTTGTATGGAAAGACATTTTGGCAAATATGATTTTCCAAAATGATTTAAAGAATAGTTATATACAATTGGACCACCAGAAAAAGAAAATGTGCTTTTTTTTGTGGCCCTATAAAGAGTACACAACGGAAATCAGGGCAATGAAGTTGTTTGTTTCTAAATTGACATGGTACTGTCACTGTGTGTCGATGGGTTGGATTTCCCAGAAGACTAAAGAACATAAGTCATTGAACTGAGTATATTGTTTTTCTGACTTATTTTCATTTTTTCTATATTGATGGAATTCTTAAAAAAAACAAACAAAAAAAAAAACACTAGCTATAACAGTAAAGGGCAATTTTATCTGCACAATAAGTACTTTTACTTTTGATCATTTAAGTTCATTTTGCTGATAATACTTACATATTTGAATGCATGACTTTGACGTGTAGTGGAGTATTTTCACAATTAAATATCTTTAAAGAATCTTAAAACTTCCTCCATCACTTCTCTGTTTACTACTAAATTGTTGATAATACCTGTGTTTGTGCGCTAAAAGCTGGTTTGGCGCATGAACGCAATGTCTGGAAGGAATCTGATTGGATAAACTCAAACCAATAGCCTCTCTGCTAACCTGATCAACCAATCAATTTAAGGCGCAACGATTCAGTAGCTCGTGCAAGGAAGGAGGTCGTTACCTATCAAGTCTGCCCAACGGTTGTAGTGAGTGGTGAATTGTAATTAGTAAAATATAAAAAAAGTGGGCGGTGTTCGGCAACATTTAGCTCCGTTAGCTGATAACCGTTAACACAACATTAGCCGTAAGCTAACGCAGCTCTAAAGTGTCAGCTAGCTAGATACAAAACTTGTGTTAGCCGCTAGCTATGTTGCGGATGTGTGGCTAAAACTGGTGTAAGGAGGGGGGAGTGTCAGCAAGTAAAATGGGACTATGATGCTAACAGGAATTGACAAAAGACATAAGGCCACTCCAATGTTTTCTTGAGCAATTTGAGTCTAGATTAGGCAGTTGTGGAAGAACGCACATTCACGTCGTTAACGTTACATCCAAATTCTAAAAATATTCACAAGTAAATGTCCTGTATTCAAAATGTTACTTAAGTAAAAGTACAGAAGTGTTATCAGCAAAATGTACTTAAAATATCAAAAGTAAAAGTACTTATCATGCAGAGTGGCTCCTTTCAAAGGGTTATGTTATTATAGAATATTTTCTATTAAATTGAATTTTCCCTAGAGGAATTAATTAAATGTGCCTTCTTCTATGTCTTAATTATTCTGTTTTAATCACTAATGCATGCATGTCATCTAATGCCAGAGCTTTTAATGTTGCAGTTCATCAATGTGGTACCACTTTTAGATACTTTGTACTATCGGGTAGATGTAAAAAGTAAAAAAAACTAAGAACAATAAATAATAAATGTAGTGGAGTAAAAAGTACTATATTTCCCTCTGAAATGTAGTGGAGTAGAAGTGTATATAGTAGCATAACATGGACATATTCTAAGTACAAGTGTGTCAAAGTTGTACTTGAGTAAATGTATTTAGTTACTTTCTACCACTGAGATTGAATATTATGAATTTATAATGGAATTGTCTTTGTAGGTGATGTGTCCCTTCAACTTCTATAAAGACAACACTGTCCCACCCGATGGATTGGTAAAAATAAACGGATACGTTTCTAAGAACTTCAACCTCAGAGAGGACCTTCTCTAAGATTTTGGTTTTATTATGGACCAAAACATTTATTGACATGCTAGAACAGGTGCAGATGTATTTTCTGGTATGTCTGATTGACATTCATATTTCATCAAGGGAATAAAATGTTGTTGTAGCATGTTGTTTCTCAGACTAAAAAAAGGGGACATTTAGATGGGAAATACACAAATATTCACTATTTGATAAGATTCTGGTAGCAAAGATCCAACTAATCAGTCCATTTTATTTATTGTTTCAAGGTAGCCTTAATATTTCACAAGAACACCCGTAGTCTTTTTTTGCTGAAATTCTGTCAGGTAGGATGTCACACTTGGAAACTTGAAAACACGAGCAGGCATTTAATGAAGACAAATGACCGATGTGCAAAACGAGAAGCAGCATCGGACATATCAGTTGTTGCCTAAGACAGGAGTGGCTGGCTCAGGGCCAAGAAGAAAAAGAAACTTACATCAGTGTAATGTCTCAGGCATACACTGAGGTAAGGGCTGAGGCATGTTAAGCTATCGGCCGTCAGCACAGACTTTGTTTTGGCAACAAAGAAATCATTAGGTAATACTAATTAGATGCTGCAGCCAAGGATGAAGATTTCTGGACACCACATCACACTACATGTTCAATTGCATACTAAATAAATTCTAACCTTGCTTTGAGCATTTAGTACAGTGCATTTATGTATTGTATAGTAAATGCCCATAAAAGTATTTTATGAAGATTACTGCAGAGTGTACTTTACAGTATGACCTTATCATACATTCCTAGAAAACAGAGCTAAAGTACCGTCCAGAGCTCTCTTACGACTGTACATTTAGCTTTGCCACATAAGTGACACCAGAACTTATGAAACTGTTTGTAACTTATACTTTTGATCAGTTGAATGAAAGCACCACATCCTAGCCTTATATCTATTATCCCTTTTTATAAAGGATTAAATCAATACAAAGACACTCAGTTAGTCACTACAACATATGACAGAATGCTGCTAATGGTGTTTCTTGAGTTTACTAACCACTGTAGTGTTCAGGAAGAAGGAGATGTTGAAGACTTTGTCCAGACGCATGGCTGAGTAGATGCCTTTGTTCTCTTTGCAAGTACTAAGAAAGACAAACATACAAACACAAATAAATATAGATAGATTGATGGATAGATAGATACTTTATTGATCCCAAGGGAAATTTAGGTTATAGGTATATGTTTCAATGTGAAAATATTTGCTGCCACCAAGTGAAACTGACAGGAAATACATGACTCACTGACATGTTCCCTGATAGAAAACCTGGAATATACTGTATGCCAATATGTCATGATAAATGTTCCACGATAACATTTAGGCAGCTGCATACCGTATAGACTCAAATAATGTACACAATATTATCAGTGCTTGCTTTTTAATGGGAAAAGACCTGTTGAAGCAACACTGCTCTATTTGGAAATATAAAGACTGCCATCCCAGTTGTTCTCACTGAAAGGATGATGATGAAAGCTGATGTAACCACTGAGAAAGAGGCTGAAGAAAAAGAGGCACCGATATTGTAGAAAACATATGCTAATTAGCTTCTCAAGGTTAATAGAAACTCTCTCATTTGCATCCCCATCAATGGAAATAAAATATTCAGTTGCATGCTTGATGCCTGACCCAACGCCTGCGACAAAACAAAATTATAAGCAAAATGTGAAAAACAGCATTATCCTGTAATTCCACAGCCTATTATTGAATAAGTGGCTTGTCTTGCTGCAAAATCCATTCTTTTTTGTTTTAACCTAATGTAAATATGAAATATAGAGAAGACAGATGTAGGCCGTGTGGAGAATAAAAATCACCAAAGCATTGCTTCTGAAAGGTGGCACACGTAAAATCGTCACCTAAATACATCAAAATTAGTTGTTTTTTTGCCTGTATAAGCTCTCTGCGGTCAGCTCCAGGTCGGAGTCGTTGTACATGTAGCCAGGGATGAAGTTCTTCCAGTCTGAGTTGACCAGATATGGGGTGTCCACAACCTGGTGGATCAAAGAGCCAGAAAGAGGATGTGTGATCAATTATTGTCATGGGAAGCAAATAGGATCAATCAGTAACTGAAATAAACTTGACTCCAATTATGTTTGTGGCCTAAGTAAATTATAGACCAGGGTACTTCAAGATCAACCCACAGACCCAAACAAGGCAGCATTCTTGCGTTATGTTTTCCTATGTGTTCTTATATATTTTGTAATTTAAATGGGGGGGGGAGCTCTTATTTCAATCCATTTCTTTTCTGGAAGTATAACTGTAGGCGTGAACCTGGATGTAGCTGAAAGAAACATGCATGCTCACTAAATGGTTCCTTGAATTACTGTAATAATGGTTTACTAATCCTAACTAATACTGTGTATATTCCACTTAATACTCTCTTGCTCTGTTTGTGAAAGAGAGGCCATGTCACTCCTTTTTATCAAATGTGTTGATCTGAGATTGCAAGAAAGCTGAGTGCCACATAGAGAGGCACAAGAGGACATGCTGCAAGAATATGAATTTCAACAAGTTGTCTAATTTATTGTTCAGTTATAAAATATGACAATTTTAAAGTACTGATGCATCAAATGAAATGACAGCACATTTAACTTGTTTAAAAAGACAATTTTTCTATTTTATCTAATTATCTAATTGTTATATTTCCTCTATAAGCTCTTTAAACTTGAGGCAAAATGAGATTTTCCACTTTATGGATAGCTTAAGTGCAGCTGGATTCAGATTTGACTACAAACAACAGCATGCCACTCACAACTAGGAGCAGCTGCTACTCTCACGAGCCCATCGAATGGACACTGATTTAATAGTACAGAAGTGAACAGTGTCTTAACTTTGACTGTCTGACAGAGATGCTCATTTAGGGGTTTAGATATAAGAACGTTATGGACTGATGTACATACAGGCCAAGGCACAATCAAATATAAAGAAATATATTCTGTATGAAATTTAGGTCAAATGACTACTCGAGATACACTGTACATTTTCTCCCTGCACAGTGAAGGTGCCTGTTTGTAAGTGCAATTTTTAGGGGGACTTGTGACTTGCCTTGAAGACTTCTTTGGTGTGGAAGGGTTCACAAACAAGTTTCTCCATGTTTCCTCCAGCCAGGAAGATGGTGGTCACCACTCCCATCAGCACCAAGGAGAAGATGATGCTGAATCCAACGCCGCTGTGGAGAAGGACAAACAGGCCCTCAGGTACAGATAAAGTGTAAACAATAAGCTATTGAGGTGTAACCACAATAGTGGAATGGGTAGCAGTAACAGTTTATTTGATCTATATTAGTATCTCAAGTTAGATATAACAGAAGACCCGAATCGGGACATTTAAAATACATTGGGGCAAATTCACAAAAATAAAACTTTTTCAAATGATTAAAACTCAAAAAGTTGTTTCCTTTTGTATGAGGCCTTTTAAAATCCTAAATATGGTATTTCTTCATCCTGTGGGAAATGTGTGAATAAATAACTTTATTTTGCAGACACAACAGTTAACAGTTATTCTAATGGAAACAGGTTCTGGATGTTTTGCCAACAAAATCTCTGGGTCTACTTCGCTGTTTATTGCTCTTCTAGTCTTTTACATGTTTGTGATTATATCCTCTGGTCTTCTTTACCTTTTTTAGAAGTACTGTAGCATATACAGTAAATAGTCTAGTGAAGTAGCAGTAGTTGTGGCAGTTATTGTAGAAGTTGTCGTTATTTGAAGAGGACTACTAGCACTTGAACAAGTAGTACTGAAAATACTAGTAGTGAGGTTTACTGTGCCATCATCACATTTAATTGAAAACCTTTTTTAAATTCTTTATGGCAACACCTTCAGTTTTAAATCTTGAAACTGACAGAGTCATGTGGACAGTTGACTCACGCCACGAGCATCGTTCCGCCTGTGTTGGAGATGCAGCCTCGTGTCGTAGGTGAGGCGTGTTTGTCGTATCCCAGGGTGCCACACAGCAGGCCTAGGTAGTTGAAGGCCAGGACTAGAACCACCATGCAGCAAAGAGCAATACAGCCAATCCACCTGTAAGCAGCAGACAAAGTTAAATAATGAGATCTTTCACTGTAGGTGGCCTTAAAATAACACAAATAGTTTAAAAAGTGTCCTTGATCAAGACAATGAAGCCCTATCTGCTTACTCATTATTATAAAACAGTTTAGCTAGATGGGGTGAAATAAAAATGTAAAACAAAGTTTTTAAAACAACTCTTATATCATCTTAGGTTTCCCTCCACTGCACTATTTTTAAACTGAATAATATATAACTGATATGAATAGCTCATAAATGCAAAATATTGTGCAAGCTTATTCAGCACACATTACCTTTACAGTAGCTTGTGAAAAGAGACTGGTCAAGTTACACAGCATGAAGCTAAATGTCAAGCATCAAGCCAGTTGTCCCCACATTGCTGTATTTACACTTTTTACAGTTCAAAGGTATGTTTTCTTTTTCTCTCTTTCCTTTTTGTATTACAGTTTCATAGGTATAAGAGATCAGTTTACCTGTAGAAGTCCATTTTGTCAATTTCAGGGTAGTAGTCCTCAATCTTGGCATGGGCATGGCTAATGGAGATAGTGAAGTTGGACAGGCAACTTTGCACAGGGAATACTCTGGAAAAGCTGCTAATGTTATTTCCAATGCCGTCCACCAAACTCTGTACACCTGAGAGAGAGACCAATCAATTAATCCATCAGCTTCAATTAATGGCCTGTGTTAAGATACTGGAAAATAAATAAAGCCTCCTGCTGAACTGAGTAAAACTTCCAATTCAAAACTCAGATTGATTAATATTAAACGATTCCACACAACCCGAATGAAAGGTGGCAACTGTTATACATTTTAAGCTGAAATCTAAGCGCAGATGTAAACTTAAAATCTACCTAATGTTGCTCAAGCTCACAAGATGAAGAGACATGAAGAGGGCAATAATGGAAAAATCCTAGTGACTCATAAAAGCAATAAGTGTAGTAACACACCTGATGAACTATTTGTTTGCTTTCGGAAGAAAGGTTTTAGTTGTGTAAAATGTCACTTACTCTCCACAACACTTCTGGTCTGTTCAATCACCATATGTGGGGTGTCGTTCAGAGAGGCGTAGCCCTGTGAGAGGAAAAGGAGAAAACGTGGAGATTATTATTTTTTTTATTAAAAAAAAAATCTACAGTCATTCTGTAAAATGTCACTGATATAAGTCACTGACTGAAGCACAAGCAGACAAGGTACCTAAAGGAACATTGGAGATAACTAGCACATTAAATAACTCTCAGAGATTCAGTGACATTACAGATTGACAATGGCCACAATGTAAGAATATCCATATTTATGTTCCAGGCTCACCCTCTGGACGATAGCACTGAGGTCTGTTCTCATAACATCGTTCACCTTTTCCAGCTGAGCGTTCACTTTGGGTAGCTAAAATATAAGCAGACAATGAAACAATGATATACAGTAAACAACCCTGTCCCTTTACCAACATGCAGTAATGCCAAATCGGTGTATTTGGACACTATTTCCAAGATTCAGTACTTATTAAGAAGTTATCAGATATATGGCTGAAAACATGTTCTTCGTAAAGGAGCTGAATTACAATAGTTCAGCAGGCATTGCATTCAGTTTTGTACCCGTGTGAAGTTGGCGCCGATCTGCAGCTGGGACAGTGACTGGCGGATGTTGCGGCACAGCTGGGCAGAGGTGGCGTCTGACTCCTCGTCATGACAGCCCGGGTCGTTTAGGGTGCGGTTGATACTGGTACGAACCAGGCTCAGGTTGAAGTTGAGCTTCCCTGTTCCTTCTTGGAGGACCTCCAGACCCACACTCACGTTCTCCAGGGCCTCCTTGGTTTCTCGCATGGCTGATCAAAACAAAGGACTATCTTAACATAATTTTCCATTCATAAAACTGAAAAGTAGAACAATGGGGTGAGACGATGTTCATTGTTTTCATTACAAACTTCCTAAATTTAAAATGAGTGAAGCCATTGTTGATCCAGTATCTAAAATTGGACTTTTGACTGCCAAATAGCTTTCGGCAAACAATAACCAAACAGGAAAGCTTTGAATAATGTGAATATTTTGTTAGTAACTAACTCTTTCCCATGCAATTGAATGCATCACAAGACAACAGCCAGTGTTAGTTAACACTCAAAGAGTAGCCTGCAGCAGACTTTCAAAATTAAACAGGATAAAGAATGCAAAAACCTTGGCATCCTTAATGATGCAAAGAGTGTAGGAGAGGAAACAGTGTCTTTTCTATTATGTAGCTAAAAAATAGCCGTACTAGAGAGAGTTAGAACACAGATTGATGCTGTGTGCTAAATGCACAAAAACAAGTTTTTTTTTTTTTCAAATTATGAATCTTCCGTATCCTTGGTATTCTAACAGTTTTGTTTTTTTACATCAGATAAAACAGTATTCGTACCGGATACTAAGATCCTCTGACTGCTCGACTCAGCCCCAGTAGGAACACAATAGTACACAAACATTAAGAGCACAAACTGTATTCAGTCATCTGTGGTCAAGCAATTTACCACCTGTGCTGTCGGCATGCTTGCTAATTCATCTTTGTTTCTGTTTCGCTACAAGCCTGTATATCCCATGTAGTGGAACATCAATATACAGCTGCTTGTTGGGAAAACATAAAGTAAGTAACTAAAGAAAATAATACTTTCATAGTTAAATATTCAAATGGTCGATTGATTTTAAATGGGAGTGGGCTGTAATTTCTGATAAAATTAGTTAGTTGTAAAAGTAGTTAAAGTAATTGGACTGGTCACACAAACACAACTTTGTATGCTCACTTCACAGTGGGGGAACACAATTGGAGAAAAAGGGTTGGGTTTTGGATAGATCTGGTGATGCCATTAACTTAAAACTGCACTAGGCAAGACTTTATAGAAAGGGAATCATTTCTGCTTATATATGTAAATGAAAAAAAACTTGATTTATTCTGTTGGCCATAACAATTTATCTGGTGACAGCACTAGGAGACAACCATCTGTGCTTTGTGCAGGTGGTGCATTTGACCTTCAGAAAACACTTCTTTAAAGTTAGCAAATAAACACTGGATCTTAACCCAGCCAGCAGAACCTGTTGTGAACAAAGTTCACAACTTGGAGAACTAAGTACTTATTAGAAGGTCATCACACACAATTATTAGTCAGACGTTGCGTAGTGCAGTTTTAATATATTAATTGGTTGTTGTTCATGTAAGATGCTCAGATAAGTTCTAGTGCTCAAGGAAGATCACAAGGGAACAAATCACGGGAGCAATACCGGTGTCAAAGTTCACAAGGTCAGGGGTCAAAGGATTGTGGGTAATTGTCCAGTTACTGAGTTACTGTTACCTTTGATGGCTCTCTCGATTTTCACTTCATAAAAAAGCATAAAATATAAAGGTTAAAAAAGAATCTGAATGATAATTACAAGTTACAGCTTTTATGAACTCACTGACCTTCAAGAACATTTTACTTTTTTTATTATATTATTTTCAGCGCAGAATATGTCAACTTTAACAATAGAGTTCTAAAATCAGATTACAGCATAAATTTAGTAGGGAAAACCACACTTGTTTTTAAGTTAGTTAGTTTTTAACTATTTGCTTAAAAAGTGAGTTTTTCTTATCATAATATATTTAGTCTTTGGGCACATGGGACTACTGTTTTTCCTAAAATATGTGAAAAAAGTAAGAAAATAGCTGTTTCTCAGAAGCTACAAAGAGCAAAATCAAGTATTGGGTACATATAAACGCATAACAAGTTCAATATCAAAGATATGCAAACATTTAATAAACACAGTGTCATTTTTCAAAAAAATCCTGACTTTGACCATTGATGAAGTGAGATTATTATTATTATTTTTCATGTTTTCAAGTTTTACTGTTTGTTGCCCAAAAGTATGTCCATACTAGATGTCAAGACTTCAGACAAAATCAGAAATAAATGTTGTGGCTTTTTTGCATATCATACTTAATATAACCTTTGGGCACACAAGGGTTCAATAATTGACAATATTTTCAAGTAAGGCATGATTCTATTTGTCATTTAATGACTTGCATAATATTTTTTCGTGCAGCTGTAGCCTGCATTCAGTGTTTTGCAGAATACAATAACCTGATCATATCGTAACTAAAGAGGAAATGAAAAATATGCAGACGTACCTCCAGCCATATTGAGAACTCTGTCCAAGGCAGGATGGACCTCCTTATCCAACTGATCGTGTATCCTTCCACCTAATAACGGACCTATATCTGTGTAGAACGCAGCATTAGCTCAAACAATAAAAAACAGTAAAACAATCCATTTCTGTGTTATGTTTGCTGCTTTTGCAGGGGTTAACGTTCAGGAAAGAGTTGCCTGCAGTACTATCACAAAAGTAGGATGAATACTCAAGGGATCCTCTATAACAGGCACCGCTGTAGGTATCTAGACCTAGTTATGTCACAAATATGTTGTGAACACAAGTCAAGGACAGTAGACACAGGGAATTCAGATAATAAGCAGGATATATGACCAAGAGCAAGAACTCAGTGAATCGTATCTGTCCCCGTACTTCACTATCAGAGGCACAGAGGAGGTCTACTTACTATCTAGGTCATAGATGACTTTGTTCTTGGCTGTGGCGTATTGGGATATTAGGTAATCAATTTGCTGCAAACAGGAAACACAAGAGAGCAGAGTCTTACAAATAGAAGCAAATGAAAACAAGTTTATTGGTCTCGTCATAGACACCAACAAGCACTCTGAAGTATAGCACAGTTTCATGTTATTTGTCACAATGATATGGGGGAAAATTACCAAATATAAAAACTTCATAAACGTATAATGTTTAACAAACTGTTCATTACAACACTGCCAATTTAACACCTACAATTAAAGTGAGTGTTAAAAGCCTGATCTCCTGAAAGTTCATGGAGTGAGAATTATGTTTTTAAAAAGCAAATTTGTAGCTGTCAAATGCACAAAAAGTGAAAAATGTCTCTTTTCCCACACATTGTTTAAAAATAGATGAGGCTTGACTAGAAATGGTAGCAGTCTGACACAATCCCAACAACCTGAGATATCAAGACTATTTTAATTTGACTTAATTTGTTATTCAACCATGACTGAATTCTTCTTCATGGTTTACCCAAATGATGTCGCTAGCTAAACCTTCGTAAGTAGTAGCTATCCTTTCACACAATCAGCCAAGTAATTGCTATCTAATTGATTTTGTTATATAATTTAATGTGTAGGCTCATCAGAATATAATGTATTGACAGAACATAATCTGAATTTTCTCAGTTTTTGCATTCATAACATGGTTTATTATTTTGTTGGAGCTATACAACACAAAGCGGAGTGATAATCCATCTACACCTGCAGAATAACTCTGTCTCACCATTGGCGTGTCATTAACGAAGGTGTGCAGGTCCCTCATGTTGCTGTTGACCAATCTCCGTATGTTCTTCACCTGAGAGCTCAGGTTCTGGTTGGCAGCATAAGCACACAGTACTCCGATCCTAAACAAATGACAAACATAATCACTGTGACCTTTCCGCCTCCAGGGGTGTGTTTTACAGAATAGGGTGATAACATGTCATCAACAGTAGGGGTCAGTGTGCACCACCACATTCACTTTTACATTTTCTTTCTCAACTTCCTCCTGAATGCACCTGTGGAATTAGCTTAATGTCCTTGACAGCCAGTTCTTAGAATCACAGTTATGTGTGATTATCAACACACAGATGCAACTTGTCCCTTTTCAAAATGAATCCAGTTTAAATTGATTGCATAAATATGTCTTGATGTAAAATATTACATCAACTGAAAGAAATCACACATACTCAGCGATCATACAAAATGACTGGTAGCACAACATGATGATGATTATTAATATTATTAATCTTTTTCACAGGGGGTGGTTGTATTTCCTGCATTTTCAAGATAATAGATGAATTTTAGGACAATGTTTTTCTCTAAGTCATTTGGAAATGAACTCGTAGCAGGAAATGTAGGTGTATCTACATTAAGCTCTGAGGCCCTATCTGTATAATCTGAGGTCTCTGGGTTGTAAACATGTTCAAATTAAATGTGGAAACCCAGAATTGCATAAAGCAGGCTATTAAAGTGAGTGTCTTGCATACTTCAAACAGACCTGAGTAGCTCGGTACAAGGCTTAATTAGCTTGAGCAACATCAAGGGAAAGACACCCCATAATAATAAGCCGGTTCCATGATTCATCTCAGCTGAATTTTCAGCTCGGCATCTCACAGCTAGCACTCTATATCTAAGTTTGTTTTTGTTACTGCGTGGATGCGAGCATGGTTGGGCTCCATGGGTTGATTAACTTCTGAACAGATGGTCAAAAAACTTCTGTAGGATAGATTGTGAAGCATCACAGCCCTGACAGTTCCGTTGTATAACATAGTGAATCTCTTTTATCGAAACGCTTCAGTGGAATAAGCAGCTTTTTTGAATGATGGAAAATGAATCACAGAAATGAATAAAAAAAAAAAAAAAAAAAAAAAAAAGGATTGACTCAGGTTACTGCAAAGGTTTAGATCAATGGAGATAAATCAGGCTGTTGTGACTCAATGTGTAATAAAGCAGAGGTCTCTGCATGTGGGTGTGTTTATCTGTGTTTCTATGTTGATATGAACAATAACCTGTGTGTATGCATGTGCCCACAGTGCATGCAAAGTGAGATTATGCCCCATTCGTCGTCTTGTTATTAATGTATGAAGAGGACTATGTGTGAGTGTAGTTCTTATTTACAGTCCTGTGATTAGCAGTCGCTGCTGTAGAAGTCTCCCGTTGTGGATATATTATACGTTAGGGATTGTACAGTGTCTTCGTTCACTGCAAAATGTTACGCTTTTTTTTTTTTTTTCATGAAGTACGCTGATTAGGTGGAAGCAGATAAGAATCAATATTTCTTATCATATTAAATGTGTAGCAGTATAAATGCGCAGTAGATTTGGGTAGAGTAGGGCTAAAAACTATTCTGTAGATTATTGTTTTTCGATAAATAATTTCATTAAGAAAATAGTGAAAAATCTGAAATCCCAACGTGACGTCTTTGAATGTATGTTTTATAAAAGCAGTGTTGTCCAGCAGTCCAAGATATTTAATTTACAATGATATTAAACAGCGATCCATTAAATGTTCAGCATTTATGCGTGATAAATAACTTCAGCGGTTGTTTTGCATACTAAACTAAAATGTCTCCCAACTCGTTTCAGTTAATACCAGTGCAGCATAAAAATCAACATGTTGCGGTTAAGAACTTGCTGGAGAGGGTTAATCAATTACAGTTAATTAATCTCGGAGAACAATTACAAGGGCACTAGGAGTGCGCAGACATCCACCAAGGCCATGCCCTATCTCACAGTGTTAATGAAAGTATCCGCCCCGTGATTCAGATCTGCTCCAGTCTTTAATGGCTTCTTCCTTGGCCCATGCTACACCCTTCCACCTACTTCCATGAAAATTGGGCCAATAATTTTTTTGTTTTTAAAAGTGTTGCTTATCATGACTTTGAGAAAGAATTTGACATTTTCAAAAAAAGAAATTCCAATGTTAGTTTTTATATAGAGTGTTAAAAAAACACATTTGAGAGATGACTACAAAAGAGCATTGGCATGTTATTTTGTCAAAAAGTCAAAGGTATTAGAAAGTTCTTCTCTTACATTAAAGTGGCAGCTGTTCGGCAGCTGAGTCAAAACCTGGATGTCAGAACATCTTTGAATGGACAAAGAAGAAGTACCGTCAAAACAGTCAATGTTTGAAAACGGTTGTCACGTATCAAAAGTGTTTGCAATTTGTAGTTAACAGGCTTAAACATGCATAAGCACAAAGAACAAATGTTACAGGATCATGTGCTGCCCTTGGGACTGAAACTCTTTTCATCTATGTGGCATCAAGCTGCGCCACGTCTGGAGGAATTGTAATGATGTTTGCCATAAATAGTGAGTAGGCCGACACAGAGTAAACGCTGTCGTCGTATAAATGAAGACTTAATGAGAAACTAGGCCAAACAACTAGGCTGGGACACAGTGAAGTGGAGCCATCCGGAACCAGGAGAAGATTCAAAATGGCTACTTCCACAACAAAAGCCTTTTGTCAAACACTTCTCTGCCCTCTCTCTGTCTCTCTCTCGCATACAAGTACACAGTTTCATATCTCTCTCTTTCATGCACAAATCACACACACTTTCCCTCTCGCCGTCTCTGGTTGTCTGCGTCTTTCACGCCAAAGCCTATACTTTGCTCTCTTCTGTTTCTCCAGCCCTCTCTCTTTCTGCTCTGGCTCGTCTGTTTTCATCTACGTTACTTTCACTACGCCTCTATTTCTCAGTCTCTCTTTCTCAAGACTTTTTATTGTTCCCCTCCCTGACTATTTTACCTCCCATGCATTATTCTCATTTTCCTACAACACCCCCCTCTCTTCTATTTTCTCTTCCTCTGTCTCCTCTTTTGCCCTCTGCTCACTCTCTCTTTTCTCTCTCCCTATATCCAGCTCCCTCTCTTTTTCTTTGTCTCTATGCTCACTCCCTCTCGCGGTGTCCAGCAAGGTCACTGGAATCTGCAGGCAAACAAAGACTCTTTGAGAACAACGCCAAGTGCTTTCCAATGAGCTATGTAGTACAAGACTGTCCACCTTACTTGAGCAGAATCAAGTTTGGTTTAGTTTGTGTTCGGTAATCTGGTTTGAGGGGTGGTGAAATTAAATCCAGAGATAAACAAACACAAAAGGCGGGGGGGGGGGGATCAAAATGATCAAACAAACCACAAACTTGGGATGACGAGCAGGGCAGGCCAGAAAAATAGAAAATAAATGAGCGCTTCTGTTGAGTGAATTTATTTGAGAAAACCCATTTTCTCACTGATTCTTACTACAGCCGAATACAGGCAACGGGGAACATGCCAGCTTCTGCCAATAAAGTCACACTCCGCCCTGTGTTCTCCTTTCACCTTACATTTAATGATTTCTTTTATATCACATATGATAGAGAAACATTCCAGTCCATTCAGCTGAATAGCTTTTCATAAGCAATGACATAAATCTCACTAAACTACAAGGGAAGAAGACATGAATTTTGCATGACAGCAGCGAAGAGAAGATTTAAGTTGGGGTGATATGACGTTCAGGCTTAAAATGCATAAAATATAACTTTTCACTAACTTACATATTCTGACAAATTTGACAAGTTTCTTTCCAAAATGTCATTTTTCTCTAAAATGATTACCAGCACAAAAGTAGAGCTATGACTATGGTAAAATACAGAAACTTTAGTGTACAAATACTTGACTCACTAAACCATGCTTGTTTCCAAACTATTGAAAGGTAATTTTCATGTAGCGGTTGCCCTTTTTAAAAGCACACTTATCAATTCAGCTGCTCACTTTGTGAAAATGAGTGCTGTTGTGCTGCATCACCACATTTCTCTGTTATCAACATCTCCTAAACTGACCCGCTAGCGCAAACTGTGGGCAATGACTGCATGGCCGTATGGCTGCGTGTTGATAATGTGTCTCTTATTGACCACAGGGGACGATTCAAACACGGTGGGAGGAAGATTTACCTCTAGCAACTTTGTAAAAGAGCTGTAATTCCTGTTTGAGCGAAAGCCAAATGACACATGAAACTGTCCCTCAGGGTGTAAACCCCTACAACAGCAGATGAAGAAGAGCATCAAACTAGTGCAGTGCCCCAGTATCTAGGCCACTACTGGGGGCTGGGTAGTGAGTGTTACATGGTCTGGTGGCTCCATAGCTTTTACATACTCCAACAATGCCCTGCATTCAGCGTGATTGTAGTTGCGAGGCTCAGACAGTCGCCCTACAGACCCTCCCTGCTTTCACACTGCTGGAACTGTTTACTCTATTATCCTATCGCTCAAAAAGAAAATGATAATTGTAGTCATTGAAATTATTCTAAAACAAATAATACACTAACAATTAAAAAACTGTTGCTGTTTTAAAGTGTGTTGCAAAATTGCTAACTGAATAGTGCTGTGCAAGAAGTGCTCTTCTTGCAATGACATTTTTAGACTTACAGAAAAGTATAGGCCAAGGCGTCAAACTATTAGATTCACATCTTTGAACATGGAAATTGTTATGGTATTTTCAGTCATTTTTGTGCCAGCCTGGCCTCAGTGACCTGTATCCAAAAGCTCATGAGAACAGATGGATCACAACATAGCAGCTTGTTTTGTATGTATGTTGGATAATAAATCAGCTAATAACTGTACATGCATGCAGATTGCAGGGCCAATGTATTCTGACACACACTGTGCTTTATTTCCTCTGGAAATCAAAACTATTAGTTTTTAAATAATTGTCAGTCAGTGACATTACCACTGGCAATCATACACATCTTATTATTTAAGAAAAGACGTTACAGCAGCAGCTAGTAGCAACAATTTTGACCCATTTTAGCCACAGTTTAATTTCTTAAAGCCAATATTTTATCCAATATGTCTTTCATTCTATTCAGGCACTTTTTATTCCATAGTTCCACTTTTCATTCACTGGTATACCATCCCATCAATTGCTATATTCAATTTAGCCCTTGTTATATATAATTTAACTACAAGCTGACCATTGAGTTGAGGCTCTTGTTAGCTTGTTTGTATTCAATTGAACTTTTTTTCCCCTCAACTAGCCATCGGTGTCCCCTTTTCATAGCATCCCTTTTGTGCACTGTTTTATTTTGTCTTCTCAGAGCTTGCCAGGTCACAGTTTGAACTTGGCTTCCCAGTGCAGCATTGTATCCTATAAAGAATTTAAACAGACACTGACTAGTTTTGACTCCGGGGCTTTTGCTCAAGGAATGACAACCCAGTAAAGAAGACAGTGCTATTTTGCTCAGTTTTTTTGTAAGTTGCTGTCCGTTCTGTCTAAAGACTGGCTGCAGTAGTTTGAGTGGAGACAACAGACCATTAATTCTACTGTAAACAGTCTAGGAATGATATGAATACTAAACTCTGAGCCAAACAGCCTGTAGGGCTCAGAGTTGTGCAAACGGCTACAGAAGGTCACTGGAATACAGAAGTATTTGAAAAACCTTGTCTGAAGTTCAAGTAATTTCATTATTAAGCTTTAAAACACGCAGTCAGATGAAGCAGCCGAACAATTGATTTAACGGCTGGAAACGCGGTTAGACGTCACATTACACTAGTTATACTGAGTTTTGTTAAATGTGACCCTTTTATTTTTCATACACGGATTTTGGGTCTGTAAACTTTAAATTCACTGTCTTCAATCCCTAAAATGGTTTTATTTAAAGCAGTGGTTCCCAAACCTTTTCTGCACGGCCCCCCTTTCCTGGACATAAACACACTTTATCACTATCCTTGCAGCCCTCCTTGTTTCACATCCATTGCCTGATCCCCATCTGTGCAGATCCCCACACAGTCCTCCTATTTCAGATCAGCCTCTTTCACGTAAATGTCAATGATTTTGAGTTAGTATGCAGTGGCTCTTTTAGTTACACATATCCAGAAAATTAACAAATTAATTTATATTTAGCTTTGCTTTAACACACTAGTTTGGGAACGAGTGGATTAAAGCAACCGTGTGAGCTCCTAAGCAAGGCACTTGCTTACTGAATAAATGTATCTCAGTTTCTAAAGGTAAAGAAACGTATACATTAGAGCAGAGGACAGCTTTAGGAATTTAGAGACCATCAATCGAATACAATCTCCTGGCTCAAACGAATGTAACAGGAATCTGTGTTTCGAAGCAAATCGCTGAATCTAACAGCACCATTCGCTCTGTCATTTGTGAAGGAGAGAGGCAGACAACTTTTTCCATGAGGATATCAAAAACAGATTTGCTCTGCTCAGTAAACCATCCCTAGATAGATTAAGGTTATAAAAATAATTAACCTTTCAAGCAAGTATTAACCAGGTGATTTTGAAAAAATAAACGTCAGCTGTCCAAAACAAAACGACTCATGTCGAGAAATTACTGTTGAAGAAATTCAAAGAGCAGTAAAATCATAACAACTTGTTGCACTTGAAAGCCTTGACCAATCAAATGTATGCTTTGTATTGAATCGGCTATGATTTGCATTTAATTATGTAGCTCTCCGTCTCTAACTACAAGGACTCTGGAGAAGGACTTTAAAAACTTTCGTTGGTGTCAGTATTAAAAGTCTGTTTTTCAGGAAACCTGGAGTTCTATAAAGTTAGAGACTCGCTGAATGACAGTGATTTGTTTTAATAGTGTGTTTTTTTCCCCATTAAGTTGTCTCAGCATGCAACAAACACTGCCCAGGGGCAGGATCTATTTTCAGAAGGATTGGAATCAATATGATCTGAGGAGGTTTGGATAAAAGTAGTTCCACAGCATACAATATGCATATTATATGATCAATGTGTAGTTAAACAGTCCCTGTAGGGGAATCTACATAGACATGTAAATACACAGACCTGTACACAACAACATGTATGGTGATACAGAACAGTTTATTTGGGTAGATAAGAACAATGTCATTCAAAATCCTGTCACACAAAACCGTATTTGTCTGCTTCCATATGAACTGCAATGTGGTTTGTAGCGAGGAACAATGTCATCTAAACCATATAACATGCAGTTTTTTGGGGGGAGAAGAATGTAAAGAGGGCCAAAAAGTCCCAACATTAACAAACAAGATATGTTCATGTGACTCTTGTTTTCAATTCCTGGTTTGTAAATGTCACTACACTGTTTGCAAGGTTGTGTACATTTTTCCATTACAGTTTGCCTGGAATCAAATTAACTGTAGGTATGACTGCATCCTGTGCTATTGACCTTATGCTGCCTGCACATTTTTCATTGTTTTTCATTTCATTGTACTATGCGGTTTAGCAGTAAATGGATGTTCCTATCATCATGAAAAATTTCATTTGCCCAGGAAAAATTTGTTGTCAAAGATTGTCCAGGAGGAAAAAAAAACTACTGGTGGATGGGTTTAGCATGAGCCAAGGAAGAACCAATAACAATTTTGGAGCAGATCCGAATCGGGGGCGGATACACGCTGTATTTTTACTGTTCTGTTTTAGTTTTTAACATAATTTGTACTCTTAATAAAAGATCACTAAACTAAAAGATTTTACGGTTTCATTAATTACACAATTTGAAAGTCCTTTCACAGTACTAAGTCCATGTAATCAAAAGTGGACTGATCTTGTCCTACTGCGCAGTGAAATAGTGTAACATTAAAAATCTAAATGAGTCTCTACTTTGCACTTAGAGTTTTGGATGAAGAAGTTTTTAACACTGCTGATATCACAGCAAAGCGATGTCTTTTTTTTTTTGAGAATCATAAAATTGATTGTACCAGTATAGAAAGATAATTCAGATTGATCCTAAAGAGGAGTGAACAGAACTAGCAGTGCAGACCAGAGCAGCCGACCACCAGGCCAAGAAAGTGAGTGAGTAGTGATTTTTTTTTTTTTTTTTTTTTTTGTTTAAATCTGGTGGCTTGGTATTTACTCCTGAATCTGCTGGCCATAAAGTCCAAACACAGTGACGCAAAGAAATGAAATGGCTCCATCTACATTAGAAATGCTGCTATTTCTGGATTATAAATCCCCCCCCCTAGCCAATCGTCCCTGAGATAGAGAACATCGCTTAGCTGTACGTCACCGAGCCATGCAGCTTTGCCTTCTCATATCTTTTCTCTCTCCTGTGCAACAATGTGCTATATCATCAACATTGTAACGCAAAGGTTTCCAATAAATTCAAAAGAAAGCCTGACCATGCTGTGAACATCAATTAGTTTCGGTAAGTAGAATTGCTGTTCCTATTTCGTGTATTGATTTGTAGCGTGCACACTACAAGAACCTACAGACCATAAAAGAATGGTAATTAGTAAAAATAAAATTGATTTCAGCTATTAACCAGGAAAAAAAGACGATTCTGAATGATTAGTAATAGTACGATCTCTCCTGTAGATGTAATAAATTATGTCAAATTCTGACAATGACCTCCAGTTAATTAGCTTGGCAATGGTTTGTGTAAAGCTGCCATTTCGTGGCGCCTACGTGCTGGCCGGCGATCATAATCGTTCTTGGACGTAATGATTTGTAATCGGGGACAGAAAGTGAGCGGAGATCAGTTTAGTTCATTAAAGGAAATTCAATTTATAAATTCAATAACTTATCTCCAAAATACTAATTATTCAGAAACTCTGAGGACAGCCACGTGTTTTAAACCAAACCTAAGACTCAGCACTCAACACAGAGAATTGGTGTTAAAGTTATTATAAGTAATTTACACCTATGAATGTGTATGTATAATAAAACAACAAATGTTAAAATAATTTGTTATTTTTATATTTTAAGATGAGATAATATAAGCTATTCCTTTATTAGTCCCAAAACGGGGAGATTTGCAGTGTTACAAAAGCAAAGGGACATTGCAGAAATCAGATAAGTAAGTCTGTTAACAGTTTAATAATAAAAACAAAAGAAAATATATTAGACAGATTGAAATTGGATTCAAATTATTGCACATATGATATAAAATAATAATTTCATTTTTATAATAAAGTTTATCTGTGATTCCCTTACCCCGGCTGAATTCAAAATGTTGCCGCTGCTGCCCACTTCAGTAAAGTTTCATATTACATTTTGTTGTCTTTTACTGCTCCAAAACTTGAAATGAATTCCTTGTGATGACAATTTGACATTTAGTCAGCAAGTGACATCTTCAGTCATTGTTGCTTCCTTTAAGACAGAGTGAAGTTCATCTCACTATTAATGAATCCCCTTAAAATAGCCCTGCATGTGATTACTCCCCAGGGAGGCTGCTAACTGAGCGACGTGTCGCTTACAGGAGGCAGAGGGTGTTTGGTTGTGTTTCTCTAAGTGACTAATTGTATGCTTCTTAAGTCAGGGAGAGAGAGCTTGTGTTCATGTATTTGTCTCAGCTGTAAGACTGTGTTTCACTACAATTAGTTACCGCCTCATCATGTGCATGCACAGATGACATTGGATTTATTTGTCTCTAGGCTGTGGCTGCTGAGCTCCTGGTCTGTCTCTTCAATGAAATAACAAGTGAACCAGTGATGAAAATGTGTTTCTACTCATTAACTGGGTCACTTTATTAATAATTCAGCAGAATTCTGTGCTAATGTCTCTTGTCACATAAATAAGAGTGGAACTACTGTGATACCCCCCCCCCCCAAAAAAAAAAAAAAAAAAAAAAAAAACATACAGAGTATATAAACTAAACACACTGACTGACAAAGGTCTTGGCTGCAAAACAGGTTATGTTTTCACGAGAACTGGCCCAAGGCAGAAGTGAACTAAACCGGAGGCCCTGACTCTTTGACTTCTTCTGTTTATGATTTTGTTGCAACATTCTTCGATGAACTTTCTTTTGTTTCTCTGGTTTTCTATTGACATAACCGGGTACCACTCACCTCTCTTCCACCTCCTAAAAATACCCGGATGATAAGAAAAAATGTCTTGAAAAAATTGCCATCTAAATTAAAAAGGATCCGTATAATGTAACAGTCAGTGGTCTGCGCACATTGAAATGTGATCAGAAGTGTAAGGTTTATTTATTGATAAGTAATAAATAGCATTACGCTGAACACGGTCTGAAGGCAAACAAACACCTGGTCCTATTTCAAGGCAGAATTTGTTAACCTGATCAAAATCACTAGTACTTCAAAGACAGTGTGTAAAAATATTATTTAATTCTGAATGTGCTGCACAGCACCTTAGAAAGTATTGCATCATATTGCTTCTCTTTTGCTTTATATATAAACTTATGTTTAAATGTAGCATCCTGAGTTTGTTTATGCAGTCGATTGTGATACGGCTCTTCTGCATTCTAGCAGTGTTTTCCTTGTTTTTCTTTTTCCAGAATAGCTGACTGTTATGTCGCTGTGCATGACCTCTAGGATGGGGACATCTACCAAATGTATATCTAATAAAAGTTTTTTTATCCGTTTTTATTTTTAAAGATTAGTTCTTGGCACTTGTGTCTCTATTTGGTAGTTAGTGAAGTATGACAGGAGACTTTAGGAGTGAGAAAAAGGCCAGAATCAAGCCAGTGCCTTTGTGTTATGCATCCTACACCAGTTAGGACCTTGTAGATGTCTCAGGTATTAAAAATCTCAATATCCTATATCTAAACTGACTGACAGATTTAAAGTGCAGGGTGCGTAACGCAGTTCAGTTCACTGCTGCCTACATTATCATTAATTAGACCCCATATGATTAGCATTAATTACTAAACCCATGATGTTGGGACCTTTTTTGTTAACAGTGTTTGACTGAAATGCTTGCTGGGTAACAGCATAAGGCAGGGGTCTTCCACTCGGCCGAAACAAAGGTTATTCTGGAAAGACTATTTAACTTTTCTGTCTCTCACTAACCTTTCCAGATTAGTCTGGTCCCCTAAAAATTCGCATACAATTGATTACATTTCAAGGACAACATATTTTGTCCCGGACTATGTTTGTTTTTGTACGTTAATAATCAAAGTCTGCGTATTGAGGTGGTTGGAGTGGATGGATGGGTTCACCCAGGAGACCGGTGTGTCCCATGTGAAACCAAAAGTCAACGTTGACTTTAAAATTGATGTCTGTTACTTAACAGTATCGTATAGTAATGTAACAAATGTACTTATTTTAAGCCAAACCATGATATTTTACTAAACCTAACCAAGTAGTTGTGTTGCCTGAACACAACCAAGTAGTTTTGTTGCGTTAACGTTAACCACGTGTTTAAAACTGCGGACGTAATCCGGGAGAAAATATTATATTACATAATATTACATGCTCCATGCTGTGCAACCAAGCATTGTTCAAACCTACGGACATTTACTTTAAGTCAGTGGTTATTTTAAAATAGTCTTCAAAGACGCCAAATATATCAAGCTGAATTTTTTTATAAAAATGTATATAAATGTGTTAATGACGCACAAGAAATGTTGAATATTCTCATTTGATGGAACAGTTCAGCCACAAAACACAGAGTTTGAATATTTCAGTCAGTGTGGACGTCATAGCCTACAGCTTCAATGAAAAGCTGAAACAAGCCGATACAGAGAATATACTGTCGGACAGTGTGGAATAAAAGGGTCATGTCAACCTTCAAGCTACTTAAGAGGAGTCCAAATTTATTCATATGGATGCTGATGTGCATTTATATGCACAATGTTTTGAGTTAGTTGGGTTATTTAGGTTCGGTTATGCTGGCTCATCAGACCAAACATAACCATGACAAGGCCGCAGACGTTCATTCATTACTGCTGCTTCATTGCTAATATCATTATAACAATTCCAATTCATCTCACTCTAAACTTGTGTCTAAATGGCTGTTTGTGGGGTGGGATGCAATCTGTGATGCTAACACACTTCACTTTGATTTTCCACTGCTGCTAATATGTTTCTGATCGTGTACAGAAACCCTTTTCTTTCTCTCAATCACTCTTTTCTGGCATCTGCCAAGTTCATACCTCTAATGTTATTACATGCCACAGTCATTTGAGGATATACAATTGATGCTGGCCTTGTAATTATTTTGTATATTTATGTATATATTAAGATTCATTCACTTGATTTCATCTGGTGAACATATTAAGACAGCTGCACTAATTAGTATTGGCTTAATCTGGTTCTGATGAAATTATTAGTGTTTTTGTAAATGTACTTCTTGAATCTACAAATCTTTACATCAGACTTATTCCGACAAAGCTGAGCCTCATTTTCTCCCTGTAGTGCACAACATACAGAATTAACTCTGTCCTGAACTTCACGTCTGCTGTGTGTTTTGCTAGATTTGATCACACACAGTCAACAAGCCTGTCTGGGTTAATAAAACACCACATTTGTAGCCAGAGCAGTTGAGCAGGAGTGTGTGCATTTCCAGCATGACTGGCATCCGTGTGAATCAAATCCCTACAGCTACCACTCTAACCCAGTGAACATTACTCATTCACGTTTTAAACCCCAGCTTTTTGGCAGCTCCTCTGGGATTTGACCCTGCCACCTTCAGAGTAAAGAGTGATGCAAGAGTGTTTTTTCTTCTCATCTCGTGCTCTGATTCTGTCACAAACCCCATGTAAAATATTCTAAGCTATTGTACTGATTCTATTGAGATCCCTTCAGGTATAAGAACCTTAAGAAATGCTTAAATGCCTCCGCAATGGACCTCTCTCAACTGCATAGAGTAATTGTTCTGCAATACTACATGATTCCCAAAAGTAGAAATCAACCTCAATGCCAAATCACAAACCCACTTTTCTAACATTTTAGATTATCAAGGCAATGCTGCATTTGTCTGCTGCTTCACTTGCTAGTTGTGAACACCAAGATTGCTGTAAATAGGGGATTTATCTCTTCTTTTTGAATACCGCTATTGTGGTTAAAACCAGCCAACTGTTATCAGTGGTGAACATGTATTTGGAATATTAGGTAATAGGGCATTATGGGGTGTCAATAACCTTGGGTAGGAAATAAATTGAAGTCATTATTATTAATACTTGCATAAATCTCATTAATTAAAAATACTCTATCTTCCCTATTGATTTTTAACGTTTCATTTGTATTTTAGTGTTTTTATTTGAGATGATTTTTATTTAACTAGAGTGCAGCCCACTCTCTGTCACTGGGATAAGCAAATGTATTTACTGCCATCATGTTAAATTCTGAAGTTCCAGTCCTTCGCAAGATCTATTCTTTGCGATCTAACTGGTCATTATACAATAAGTCTGGTTGGTTACATTTTTTTAAATTAAATTTATGAATAAAAAAGCATTGGGTTAAGAAAGTTTTACATTTTATTGTGTTTTGAAGAACTGACGGGTTAGCATGAGAAGCAAACAGAAAACCAAAAGTGTGCCTGACACAGAAACTAAAACGTAATCAACAGAAGATCCATTGGGAAAAACCACTGTCATGTCTCGGAAGTGCAGAGCAGAAACACCACAACAGTTACTGCTTACCATCAAATATATATGTGGCCAGCATAATGTAAAAACAAGTCACTCATGGTTTACCATGCAGAGTACTGTATGTCCTCCACTTCCATCACAGTGTCTGGTAAAAATAATTTAGGTTTTGGCATATTTACTCTCCTATCTCATCCTCAGCCACTTTATTGTCTTCACCTTTACCTGGGTGTCTTTTACCCCTTAATCCGATTTTAACACGTCTTAGAAAATCAATATCAGCCCTGTCACTCCTCTGTGCCTCGCTGTCAGCTTTCTAGTGGCGGTAAAAGGCTGTCTGGGCCTGGGCTCGGTACTCATCCCTCTCCTCCTGCCTGTAATTGCTTCATTAGAGCCTCTACAGCTTCTCTGCCTGGTAGCTGGGGAGATTTAATAAGAGCTCTGAGGATGCTCTCAGACTCCTGCGTCTGGGCTTCTAGGATATTGCCTTGGAATTTCTAATAGCTGGGCTTCGTTCCAAGGAAGACAAAAAGTCAAAGAACATCAAACTAAGTAGACTCCTGGATCCCTTCAGTCCTAACACAAGAGGCAAACGCAGCTCTCCCAAGCCTTTGTACTGTGGCTACATCCCCAGCGGGTACTGCCTCTTCTACCGCTGAGACTATAAAACAGAGTGGAGAGTGGATTGAGTTTCCTTGTGGTCTATTTTCTGAGAGATGCGTTTCAGTGACAGCCAGATGATATAATGGGCTCATATAGAAAAAGCACAAAGTAAACTTTTAGCTTTACTACCAAACATTTTCAGCCCACTCCTTCATACTTTTCCATCATCATGTTCAATTTGACCCAGAATCTCATCACTTACTTTCAACCCTGCCTAAAAACAATAGTAAGGTGCCCATATGAACACTGAAACAGGTTTTACTTGCTGTTATCAATTCTCCAGTTCATACTGGCTATTAAGAGATCTTTTTTTTTTATACGTGCTTTCAATGTAAGTGATGGGGTAGAAAATCCAGAGTCCTCGTTCTGTGCAAAGATGTTTAATTTAAGAGAGAAATATACAGGTGCATTACAAAGTTATTTTTGGCTGATATGAAGATGCTCTGTTGCTGCTTGTCAACGTAAAGAAACATTTTGGTTTTGGTTAGTCACGGCTAAAAAACTTGGCTCTGATAGAACCGGCTCTGGAGAAAAATTCTACAAAAAGTTCAGCAATATTATGACTTAACTTGCCTCAAGCTGCCTGTTTTCATCTATAAAAAGTATATTTTCTCTGTATCCACGGTGAGCCAAAAACTGTCGAGCAAGTCTTTAGTTGCTTGACTGCAGCTAAAGATACATTTATTGGTATCATCGGAAATGATGGAAATTAACGTATTTTTCCTTAATTTTCCATATTCTTTAATTTAACTTTATGAAGTTTAACTCTTTTTGCTTCTATTTCTTATTTGCCAGGATGTTGACTCTCAAATATTAAGAACATTTACGCTAAACAAATGAAGGTCAAATGCTCGTGAAAAAATAAAATCAATATGACCTTCCTGCTGGCCTGCGGCTGCCTGCTTTCATGTATAAAATATGTATAAAAGGTGAACCACACCAGGCTGAAAATTCCCCTATTACAACAATTAATCACAGTTACTACAGTTTAAAAATATTGGCAATGTAAGAATTAATTTACAGTGGTAGATTCACTGCTTTTCCCACCGGATAAAATCATCTTCCAAATGCTTAAAATGTGCATGTTAAATGGGGAAATGACAGCTGGAACAGCAATTTAATAAACCCTAAAGGAATGCAGTATGCAATATCATTATTACATAAGAAAGCCAAGGGGAATAGTAATGTGTAGACTTGACAACCATTACGTATGATACTTAGTCATATAAAATAAATTGTGATCAGATTCCAAGGTATGTTGTGGATTTGAGTATCATTTATCAAGATTTATTAGTATTTTAGCTGTGCGTTGTCATGAATGAAGAATTCCCAGCACAGCTAATGAGGCTGTCAGCATCAATGCTCTGTAGCTTATAATGACCAGTGCAGACTGAACACAAGTATGAAGGCTGCTGCCACATGGTATCTACAGTAGGAATATATAGCTATATATAGCAAACAGCATGGGGGATGGGGAAAACTGATGACCGTGTGTGTTTGTGAGTGAAACAGACTCACAAGATGACCAGAGGTGTATGTGTGTACAGTGTGTTTTTGCTTGAATGTGTGCATGAGCACTATAAAAGACAGAGGTGTAGCTGGCTTTTAATTCCAGTGTATGTGTGCATACATGCATATACAAGTGTGCACACACTGTTTGCACTGGAAAATACATGTCCGTGTGTGTGTACATGTGTCATACTCACGTGATGACCAGTGAGGTGGAGAAGAGCAGTGTTCCCAGCAGGCCACGCCGGCAGTCTGCGTTCTTCCTCTGGCGTTGGTGCATCTCGCCACCACAGTTGTCACAGCAGCGGCACATGCAGAAGAAGAGGCCGACTATCGGCACCAGAACGGCAAACAGCAGGCCGACTGCTGCACAAACTAGGAAGCCTATCTCGTAGTAGATGGCCTGGGGTCAGCAGGGGAGGAATGAGATGAAGAATAAAGGACAATTTATTAAAGGATATAATGGAGAAAGGAGGTGAGCATGGAAATGATATGAAGAGAGAAAAGGGGGATCAGAGGTGGGAAGAGAAAAAGGGAGATAAAATAACAAGAAGGGAAAATGGGATGGGATTGTTGAGCGAAAACAGAATTGGATCAGGAGAGGTGAGGTGAGCAGATGAGTTGGGGAGGGAGGGAGAGAAGAAAGGATAGATTAATAACGGCGTAAGGGAGAAAAAGGGAGGACACACAAGGATAAAATGAGCAACAAATCTAAAAATATCTGGTAGGATCCCACCGCTGGAAATTCTTTCTCTACTCTTTGTCCAAAAGGGATTTATGGATAAACAATAAACACATTGCGTAAAACTATTTACTGCTGGATAATTATTTTGTAATAATTCTTAAACACCACAAGCCAATTCAATGATCGACTCCTTACATTATTACACAACATAAATGCCAAGACTCTCTTTTTTTTTTAAATCGGTGGTACCACAATACTTTTCTCAGATATTACAGTGCAAGCTGATTGAGACTCTCAGTAAGCTAAAGGTTGTTTTTTTTCCATACATTTCCAATCAAATGCAATATGCACTGAGAGGATAGCAGCACATGAAGGATAATGGGAACATATTAAAAGGAGTCGAAGCATCCATATAGCTCTGTGGTGGAGTTTTTCCCGCTCTAATGAAGGGGAAAGACAGCATTTCTGATGAAAAACCTTCTTCAATAGGAATAAACTACAAGGCAGTTAGTGCACTGCTGCACTGAAGTACTTTAAACTTGAATTGAGTAATAAAATCTGATTTTTCTTGGAATAAGGTAACAAAACTGCCCATTGGGTGAACTAATTACACCTGCTTGAGTGGAATTTATCCTTTTTTAATCATTTATTTCAGGAAGTGTCAGTTCCGCAAAATATTAGCTGCATCATCCCTTAACCAGTTCCAATTTATTACCAGTTCAGGATATAAGGTAATTTGAGAAACACAAGTGAAACAATCTCTTTTCAGATTTTTCTCACTTGGTTCAAGATTGGATTTTAGTGACATCTTGTTGGGTGAAAACCTCTAGCTTTTACGTCTGAAAATTAAGTTACATGGGCCTATTAATAAAGCGAGAGTTTATTTAGTACACCCAGATAAAATGAATGCAGTCTGATACAACAGCCCTAGATCCTACCTTCATGGAGGTTATAACAATAAGTCCTTTACATTTATATCAATAAGACAAGACCACGTGTTAGAAACACTCCTGGGTATAACAACGCAATACTACAGCCTCCAAAATTACTATAAAGTTGAATTAACACATCCCTAAAACATTAACTTTATGAAAGGAGAATGTATCTTGTGATTGTTGTATTAGACCACATTAGTTTTAGCTAGGTGTAGCTGATGAACTGAAAACTGAGTGTACCTTTAAAACTTGACTTGACAAACTAGAAAATGTAAATGTTGTCTTTAGTTTCTTTTTAAAGAAATGCAGTTTTCACCTGTAAAACAATGTTATACAATTTCACGTGCACTTGTGAAATGCAGATATACAGTATCTGCAGTGAATAGTTAGATTGTTAAAGTTAGGGGGCAGTTATTTGGGTTAAGCCGTTTGTAGGAGTGTAGTGAGATCAGAGAGCTAGTAAATTGTGGTAAGGACTAGTAAAATTAAAATGCATAGACTGAGCCTCACCATCACAGAGTCTCAATAATCCTCAACTTTGATTGAATATTAGAAATATTCAAAGTGACACAACACAATTTCTTACAAATTCCCCCTGATATATTGAGAAAGTAAAATTGCTGCTGTTGGCAGGTTCTCAGTAGAGCTTCCACCTCCTCTTGTCATGTACCACAGTGCTCCTGCTTAATCTGCCCCTATCTCAAACACACTCAGCACAGCTTTGGAAATTGGCAAAATTGAATAGGGGATTGGCAATTCCCACACTGCATGTAACTTGTCACAATGATGTTCAATAGCTTCTCGTTATGAAAGGATCAAAGCAGGGCTGCTATCAGCGCTCCTGAATGGACAAACTGCTCTCCCGGCTTCACACTAATCTTAATCGCCGTCATAAGTCAATGACCCTGCCTTCTTCAGGGACCTGCGGCTTTTTGCTTTTTAACATGCGGTGTGAAAAGAAATTCCTTCTGAACTTGTCAGAGACGAGTATTCTTCTCTGGTTCATTCGTAAAATCTCTCTGCAAACTCTGAATACTCTGGCGGTTTGCATAATCCAAGCTCTAAAAGCTTTTGTTTGGCTGAGTGAGGCTCCTGGCTGTGTCAAAAACATAGTTTACAAGATGTAGGAAGAAAAAGACCGTCAGTCACACCCTTTCTGACTTTAAGGAATGAAAACATGGATGATTTCAGGGTCAGTGGAAACGGAGAGAAAAAGAGGGAACCAGAGATTTTTGTAGAGGCAAAGTAAGATAGAAAATAGACACTGAGCATGTGTGATTGTTTGTGTGGTCTGAGATCTAAAAGCACCAATGTCAACCCAGTTGTTGAGGACATTTTGCAAATATGAACGCTTGCATTGTCATTCTGCTTCTGGGCTCCACTTGTTATTGGGTGAATCTTCACAACAAAAAAAAAAGGTCATTTTATTTTATTTTTTCCAGCACCACTCTTCAAGGGCTTGCAGCTCTGACTATTTTTGGACTATAGCTTTGTCTTGGCAAGTGCCCAAAAGCAGAAGGTGACCTTCCAATAAGAACAAACTGGATGATGAGGTGGCATCATGTCTGAGTGGTAAGGACAGGCAATTCTGTAACTTTAATCAGATTTAAATCAAAGCACCAGCCGCAAGGCCTGCAGAGGTGTCCTCCAGCAAGATGCTGTTACCCTAAACTGCTCACTGACTGTAAGCTAAATGCCTGAGTTACAGAAGCCACTGTGAATGAATTAACGTCATGGTTCTCTGTGTTTTTAGAGCTTCCTGTTTTGATTCATCGTTGTGGCTCGGATCCTGTAGTTTGATAAATTGGATTTGATTGCAAGAGAAACATGAGATATTTATGATTTTTTCAAAGTAGCAAAAGTGAAGAGTGCAACAAAAATCAGCAAGCCTTTGATTGCAGCTGGACTATTGAAATCCACTGTTACGAGGCTTTCATTTAAACAAAGATTACACCAAGGCATTTGACTGATTAACTAACCTTCTACCATCAGGAAAATTGTATGTTGTACTCTTGGTAAAAAAAAAATAAAAAATATTTGTAAGCCTCATTGGTCTGGATTGCATTTATTTTTCGGTGACATAAAGGAGATTGTCAAGGTCAATGCAAAAATGTGCTGGTTTTTGTTACATGCCAGATTTATAACAGGACCATAAGTCCTCAGCAGCCAAGTAGGGAAACAAAGGGTTCTATTTCACAATTATCACAACGTAGGAGAGCCGGGGCGATGACGTTGGTGTAAAAATATTTTTTACGTATGGTTTGTAATATGTATCAATTTAATTCCAGAGCAGTAAAACTCTTCCTTTGTGATCCATCCGCATTGTTGCTCCTCCATGAAGTTGAAAAGATCTAAATCAGGAGTTAGATGAGACAGGAGGTACAGTTTTGGCAAAGCTAACTTGGTGTTTGCAAGGTGGATAGGATGGCTGGGTGAGAGTCGTAGGGCAGCACAACTATCACAAATATTCAAATGATAAAGATGTTGAAATAAATAAAAGTTATATTTCAACAAAAGTGTAACATAAAGTTTATCATTTTAGCTGGAATTGTGCAACCCTGGTGACTCGGGACAGTGCAGCATGATGAGACAGGGGATGGGTCGCTCTATAAGTCCAGTGTGCAGACTTTACCTGAAGGGTCAGCACTATGTTCTCTGGCTGAGGGAGGCCAGATCAGATCAGATCAGAGCAGATCAGATGAAGTGGGCATGCAGAAGACAAAGGCAACGCAGCATCAAAGAAAGAGCAAAGCCACAAAACAAAAAAACATGTAGATGAAATAGAACAACAAAAAAGAGAAATCAAAGGATTGAAAACTGCCATGCATATCCACTCAGTTGCATATTGTAACACAGACAGCAAATTCTCCCATAATTGAGAGGAAGGTACAGAGCAAACTTTTTGATCTTAGGGACTATCAACGTTGTTCCTTATAAACACTATAGTGATGTATCTCTCTCCAAAGTCACAGGTTGTGTCAGAATCAATTACCATTTTTCTGGCATTTCAGTAAAACGATGGCTTTGCCTTGGCTTGTAAAAGCTATTAAATCCCAAGACTGCAGAGTATCTCAGAGGAACATTTCTTCTGTAATTTATATCATGAATTGCTGCATCCAGTCAGAAAAACATAATGCAAAGAAACAGGCATAGCAAAACAATCATTTTAAAACACACATACACACGAGGTTACCTTTTGGTATTCCGTCTGAATTGCTCCAAACTTGTCCTCAGCCAGCTTTACAATAAGATCTGCAACAACACAGATTAAACAAACACACATGAGAAGATCTGCCGTCGTTTTCAATCATCATCAACTCGTGTGTATAAGAAACACTCGGGTATCACTAAAATCAATCGGTCTTGCGGATTAGTAGCTTGGAAAATGGAAAATACTTTTCTCTGGTAAATGACAGCTACCTCAGTGTTATTTTTTCTGATTAAGTTAAAAATCCTTATATGTATGTGTATCCAAAGTTTGTGAGTTCATTTTACAACCCAAGTTATGGTCATTTTCAGCTTGGGCTTGGCATGGAAACTTTCCTCAGCCAGCAGCAGGAAAGTGCAGATAATAGTTAAATTATTGCTGTCAAGCTGAAGCGGCAAGTTGTCACTTTTGACACGATGATGTCAGTAAATCGAGAGGCAAACTCTGACGCTGCAATGTCCCTTCCTCCCGATCTCTTCCCTCTGGGTTTAGATCAGGGACAAGTCTGACAGGACGAGGAACTTTTATTTTATTTATTTCTGGCCTGACACCATGTTACGATCCTGATTGTCTTGTTGGTGTCCACTCGCAGTGACTCTCTATTTCGGGAAAACTGGGATTCTGAATGTAAAAGTCCTTATAGTTATGTGACTGTTTCAGATAGTCATGAGCGGGGGGTTGGGGTTAAGGCAGACAATAGGAGTAAATCACTGAGTAGTTGTTCATAAAGTGTCATATAGTGTCTTTAAATACAATGCTTCTATTGTTACAAATTCTTTAATAATAATCTTTAATTCAATAATAATTCAAATACATTCAATCCACTTAAAAAATGGAAATGATCGAGAAACTACCCAAATATCTCCTATCAAATTTTGTACGTCTCCGTTCTCTTTCATATCTACACCTGAAGCAACGCCGCCTGTGACTCATATAATGATGACAGAGACAGCAAGTCTTCTCAGAGGCAATAAGATGCAAAAGACACGAGGGCTTTTTTTTTTCTCCTTCTGCAATGCAGTGTTTCTTTTTTCTGAAGGAAGAACATCCTTCAGATAAACTGTTGACAATAATTGTTTTAATTCATCACAGAACAGACTGATGATCCCTGCCTATTATACAAAGCATGAGATTTGTATTAATAAGAAGGCGCTCCAGGCTTATACTTCACCTAGTTATTATGGCTGTTTAGGAAAAGAGGAGCTTATCTTTTAAAGCAGTCACGTCTAATTGCCTTTATTTAAACATTTATTAATTTAGGATTATTTGACCAAGAGGGCGTTTTTATTTCTGTCAGTCTTCCTCACACTTGACCTGCATGGTACAACCGCAGGCTTGTGCTGGTTGTTGCAGAGCAGAGCAGGTGCAGCTCAGATGCCTTGTTTAAAGGCAGTTTGATAGTTGTCACAGTAAGAAAACAGCATTTTTTCAACAACATTTTTCTTGACAGAGTTTTCCCATCAAGTTTGGGAAACACAAGTCAACTTTATAGGCCAACCTATCGCAGTTTTCCAGCTTCTAGGTTAGTTCCTCCAGCTCAGGATGGCTGTCGTCAGCCACTATTGTGCGTTTCGGGATTTAGGCGTAAAATGATCCAGTGAGCCGAGCCCAGCTATCATCTTTTCTTGTTGTAGTAGCCCTTTGTGTGTGTGTTTCAAATAAGCCCCTGACCTTGTTGTGAAGGTGTTTTTTAAAATTCCTTTTGTCCCCAATGGATACAAACTGTACGATGGACAAGATTTATACAACTGCACAGTATGCCTTCAGGCCTAAACATTGCAGTAACCTGTCAAAATATGAGAAATGCTGCTTCAAATTTTTGCTGACCTCACAGAAAGCTACAGTTTTTGTTTGAAGATATCAGCTCCAAAAGAGGAGGATTGAAGCACAGCGAAACAGAACAATAGCAAATTACTGTTCAACACTTTTTTTGAAATATACCCCTGAAATTATAAACAGTAGAACAAATATTTTGGCGCCATTTCAAAAGACCCCCTGAGCCTGAACCCTCTCTTCTCGGAATTAAATACATATTGCAACTGTTGATTATTTTAGCGGTGGAATGGAATAAATAATCAGTTTCCTATCTTAGAAGACAAAGAAAAAGAGCGCACCATCACATTGGAGAAGCTGTAATTTATGAATATTTTGCCCTTTTGCTTGAAAAATCTAAACTGAAATTCTAAATGAATCAATCTAAACTATTGATTTTCGCAGTTGTTGCACATTCATTTTGTAATGATCGATAAATTGTTTCTGCTCTAATTTGTATCTAGCTATATTAGATTACACCTTGGATGAAAGTTAATTGCCACCTGGATTGTATTAATTTATTACCTTTTCACTGGCGAGGTTTTGTTGTAATGCAGGAGTTTGTGTGGTGTTCGTATACAGCAGTGAAAAGTCATTAGGAGCACGTTGGAGTCGATGGCTGGACATACAAAGCATGTGACTTTGGACTCTGGAGTTTGCATGTCTTCTCATTCTCAAAGTCAGAATCTACAATATTTAATCAAGTCCTAACCTTTCCCGAAAGTCAAATAAGGGCTAGTTGGCAAGCAAAGCGTTATCCCAGCAGCCGTATGTTTTCTACGAAACATGTTCATCAATGCAAATTAGTTTTACATTTACCAAATTGCCTTATTGATAGGAGGCACTGCTGCCAACCCAGAACGACTGTAGTGGAGAGGGTCAGGCGTGAGTGTATGTGTGTGATGACCAAGAATGAATGAATAGCAGATTCTGCTCTGACATTACTAAAGAAACCAACATAAAAAAAAATCAACAGGCTTTTACTGAAGGCGGTTTGTTGTGCCTTGTGAGAAATGTTTGTACGGCCAGAACACCCGAGTCTGAAAAATGCATGAATGAACTTGTCACTGCTGGAAGCATGAGGAATAAGAGAAGCAGAGGAGGATGGAGGAATATAGGCGAGAGGAAAGAGAAAGAAAGGACAGAGAAAGATCAGAGACAGAGAAATAAGAGAGGAGTAAAAGACAAGATGTGAAAGAGAAAAGCAGCAGAGACAGAGGGCTGGATTGAATCCAACCTCCGATTCTTGTGAGAGGCGTCTAATCCCTCTCCATGAACGAAAAGCTCACTTGCTGCTAGTTTTCCACCCACGTTAACTCTCTCCTTCCACCCTCTCTGCTGGCACTCGTCACTTTAAAAGCACATGAAATGTATTTGTCAGGATTCTTTGGCCTTTAACCCCTCTCTAAACTAACCTGTTGTTTGTCATGTTGACACTATCTTAGTTTCAGAGGTCTCCACTGATTCTCTTGTAAAATGCTCTCTCAGCAACATGCATCTACAGTATTGAAAATGTTCATGCAAATGTATGAATGAATAAATGTAAATGCACAGCAGAGGCCAGCTCCAGTAGCTTCCCAGCTTTCAACCAAATCGAGGTAGAGGTTTTACAGCAGATTTAATGAAGCTTTGCAGGGAGCTCAAGATAAAACAGAACCTGGCAAGATGAATTTTTCATCAGTTTCACTAGAAGGGAGTCGCCCGCCCAGAGGAATCCAACCGTTCTCTATCTTAGTTTGGCTGCCCGGTTTTAGAATAGCAGAGGAACGAGCTATTTTAATGGCCATGAACAGTGGGCGTTCCCAGAGTACTGTAGCTTTCCTCCACCAGAACTTTATTCCCACCAAGGTAGCTTCATTAACTGCAATCTGTCTTTTTTTTTGTTCAAACTACAGTTGAATATTTGGCTTTGTAGCATTGTTTTAAAGTTGGGTTGGTTTTTCATGCCCAGTTGTAAATAGAACATCAACTCAGCCAGCATGTTTATCGAGCAGTCTTGTGTGATACTGTGTGATTTTGACAGCAGGGAGTCCAAACAAATCAGATTCCAGTCCATGTAACCTTATCTTAGCATTTGAAAGGATTTGTCTGAACTCTTTACCATCATTTACGTCTGTGATGTTCACCCCGACTAAAAACACATCAAAAAATTGCTTAATATGATCAGCCCTGACTGCACTTTGTCCCTAATTGATTATTTTATGCTTGACTTTCCTGCTGTCTACCAGATAACAAAATCCTTTTCTTTGTACTGATAAAATATTTATTTTTTTCCCCTTGTAGTTGGTTCAAAGTATTCTAACACAGCTGACATGGTAGAAGAGGACTGACACCTGCAAACCAGCAGCATCAACTTGTATTTGCCAGTTAAAATCGATTCAAAGCAAAGACATGTATCTTTTTTATTTAAACACGACATCATAGTTACTGTTTGTACTGGTTTTGATTGGCTGAATATGTGAGCTCTCTGTTCTGCAGAGATAATTGTCAGAGTACATTCTAGAAATGGTAGAAAACATTTTATACACAGTAAATTGCAATAATGACAAGCTGCTGTTATTTGAGGATGAAGTTAAGTTGAGCTGAATTAATTTTGGTTATAACCAGTTTTCACTTTGGCAAAAATAATCAAAACTTCAATAGAAACTTCTTGAACTACACTTTTCCTGTACCAGTCCTACTGTTGTTTCTTTCACCAAAATGTCGCTAAATTCACTACTTTCACCTCAGTTCTTACAAACACCTTGTTCACCTGGAAGGACAACACTAGACATTATATACATCCCCTTTCAAGTAACTATCACTGTATTATGAAAGGCCATACACCGTAATTTGTCACATTGCTGATGTTAATTTATGCTTTATGATAAAAGGCACACATTCAGAGCAAAAACAAATAATAGATGAACCAATTGGATACTTTTTTTTCTTCTGTATTTGACAGAGGACAGTGTTTAAATGGTGGAGAGAAAGAGGGGAGTGGTATGACATGCAACAAATGTCCCAAGACCAGAATCGAACCCAGGACTTGTAATCATGTGGCATGCGCTGTAACCCCTGAGCTACCATGGTGCTTTGTGAAAAGTATTTTTTAAAGCAAAAATTTCGAACATTCTCCAGTTCTAGCAAAACAAATGTGAGGATTTTGTAAATTGCATTGAATTAATATTCAAAATAAAAAAATAAAAATAGTTTTGGGACTATTGGCCAGACAAAACAAGCAACTTGAAGATGTCACCTTGGACTTTGGGAAATTGTGACTGGCATTTTTGACTACTTCGTGACGTTTTCGTGACCAAACGATTAACTGATTAGTCTACCTTTTTATTCTCCTGATTAATCAGTAATGAAAACAATCGTTATTTGCAGCCCTACAAAAATCAATAACAACAACTGAAATACAATGCAACATCCATAGTTACTGTATATTTTACCATAACCTTGTATTTCATTTGTTAAATAAAAATACACGGGCAAAACCATCACAACAAACAATACGATGTGTGACTGTAATCCCCCCAGCAGCCCCTCTGGGTGTCCATGGAGAAAAAGGCGATTAGTGCCATGGATTAAATGATTTGATAGAAGTGTTCAAGCCTTCGCCTTTAGTGACTGAATACAATAAACACACATGTCCATCTATGCATTGAGTGTCTATCAGGATTTAGAAGACTATGCGCAAAGGCATTTAGCTTCACTACCATCTACACCACATACTGTCTCTTAAGAAAAATGGGAAATAGTAGCTATGCATGAATTTGCTTATATTTTTACAACAGCTGAAATCATCGGGAACAAAACCGAGGAATGTCTGTCTTTCGTCAATTGTCTGGCATAGTTTTATGGGCTACCATTTTTAAAATCTGGGACGAGTGACAAGTGTCACGCAACTGACGATTCTCTCTGACCAATCAGTGGTCCGCAGTGTTTTAACTTTTCCTTTTAGTATCGGCTCAGCTCGGTTGGAACGTCGACCAAGGTGGTACCAAAAGAAGTACCAGGTACTATACAAAAGCTTTTGCTAATGGAAAAAAAAAAAAAAAGAGCGAGGTTGAGTAGAGTAGTGCTGTACAATGCAGTGGAAATGCAGCAGTAGCGATTTTGCTGTTTTTCAGTGATGTTGTTTTTGAATCTTTGAATTATTTAAATGGAATTCTCTTATAACTCAGCAGTCAGGTTTTTTTCTCATGACAGTAGTTTTTACAGAGTGGGCTGGGAACAGGGATCTGCCTGTTATGAGACGCTCTGTGTTAGGACATCCTGTGGTTGTCATTGAAGCAGAGCTGTTGAGATGACTGACCTTTTGTAAAGGCTGCGCTGAGGCTCAAACTGCATAAACTATTCAGGAATATCATGTAACATACAAACTATGAAAAGCCAATAACCTTGTCCATGTGGGAGATTAAAGCCCTTTTCATATAACTCACACAGAATAGGTCCAACTGACAATGAAGCTTCCTGGTGGGGGGTGAGACGAGTGATGAGTGTTAAAGGGTGCACAAAGCACTTTCTCACTGCAGAACTGAAAAGAAAATATATTTGTACTGAAGCTAAGTTCGAACCTTCCTGCCAGTCATCATAAGTACAAACGCATACTCTCTTCCACTTCATGTCGACAATAATGAGACTTTGACACTGAGGCAATTATTTGCTTTTCAGTACGTGCTATAGTTAAAACATCCACCAGGTAAGACACTGGAATGGGAGTAGAGCAAATCTTAACAGAAGAGACAGAAAAAAAAGTCAGAGACGTGCTGATGTGACTTGCAGACGAGCACTACTAGACACTGTTAATGCTGCTGGTGTCAGAATTGAAGCTTATTTTACATCCTCAGTTATATTAAGTTGCTTGCATAAGAACATGAGCTTAAACAGCTGAAATGTAAAAGAGGAAGAGACAGAAGGAAAGACTGCTGAAGAGGTAAAAAAGATCTGGAACAGGCTGAGACAGATGGACAAAGAAAAACAGAAGAGAGAAAGTGTTCACACTCTGTCCCTCATATACCTCCCCATAACTCTCTGCTGTGATCAGATCTACCATTAACATGCGTCCTCATTTGCATCGTGAGTGACCACTTGTGATCGGATCTAACTTCCCCGCTCGATATGTAAATAAATGCATACATCATTTCTGTTTGCTATACAACGTTGTGTCTGTCTGTCTGTCTGTACTTTTCTCCACCCGACAGAGGTATGTGTGTAATATGTTCGGATTGTCTGGTACATTTAATGAATCTATAAAATATAAGGATAATGTCTACCGACGACTCCACCTCCTTTGCCAGGCAACTGCGGCGCACAGAGCTCCAGAAAGCTGGAGATAAGAGCAGGCGGGGGTCATATCTGTGCAAAGCGCCGGAACAAACACGCTGACACATAAGCGACGGTATGAAAATAACAACCAAAACACAAGATTCACTCTTGGTTTGTTGTTGGTTTCCTGTGTCATGAGAAATGCTTTTAAAATGCTAATGTTTACAGAAACGGCCAAAATACACAGCGCTACCGTCATGGACAAAGCTAGCGCCTACTGAGAGGACATCAATTGAACAGGCAGTCCTTCAATGTAGCCCAGGACGCATTCTTGTACACATTGCTAAAAAAAATATGGCCAGGCCACCTCCAAATGTGGTCTGAGCAATCGGATCTCAATGCGTTCTCAATTCGTCTTTTGAGCTTCCACACCTCTACTAAGAGCTGTCCAGTTGTGATCAGATCACAAACGATGCAGGTTTATAGCGGGATTGAACACCGCCTAAGAGAGAAGTAAAAGGATGGAGAGGTGGCTCTGTATATAGATATTTAAATAGATGCATAGGTGATAGTTTGATGGAAAGATGATGGAAACTATGATTTTCATGATGTCATGTCTGGCTGTGCAGTATTTACTGACAGTGTGGCTGAAACTGCTCAGGAGAAAGAAGGGGGAAAAATTCCAATCAACTTGCTCCAAAAGCCACCAGCCGAATCAACAAAACTCTAATATTACCCCAACTAAGCCTCGGCAGTTGTCTGTGACAACACCCGTTGCTAACAGGCTTATTATAAAAATAAATAAGTAAGTAAGTAAGTAAGCCTGGCCATGAGATACACTTCCACACCACAAAACTTCATTCAGCCCCGCTCTGCTTGTAAGGCGTACGGGGCAACAAAGCAGACAGCCAGTTGGGGATTTTTCCTGAACAGAGGTTCGCTGTTGCCAACTATGTGGGTTCTCCCTCACAAAGTTATCCAAGGACACACACATACAAACGGGAGAGAGCTTTATGTTAAGAATTAAATTCAGCAGGAGTCATAACACTAATGCACACGGGGAACTCTGCTTGGCCTCTCCATCGCTTTAGTGACACAAACCAAGGTTTTTGCTGGTGCCGTAATTTTATAACTCACAGGTTTATCATATAAATAAATGTTATTTAATGCTGCTATAATCAATATGTTTTATAAAACAACTAGATCATATGACTGCATATGAAAGGGGTCATACATAGTGATCATTTATCACCTTCCGCTGCACTTTCCATCAGATATACTGTGCTTTAGTGTCTTTTGGCTTATTGTTTTGGTTTTACATCATGCAACTTTACTGTTTTGGTTCAGTCTCACCGCTCTCATTAGCTGTGTTTCCAGATACAGCAGGAAAAACAAATATTGTCAGCTAACAGACAAAGTTAGGGACTAGCTGGTGAACATAGTGGAAAATGCAGCAGCTTCGAAGCCAGATATTTCCCTCAGGAGTTGGTGTGAGCAAAAACATAGTTAAAGGAGACTGAATATTGAACTTACATTCATTAGGTAGACAGAAAAACAACCCTAAATGATTATGTTGCTCCATATCTGCTGGATGTGTACGTAGACAACTGTTTGCTAACAAGTTCACTATATGAACCTAAATGTTGTGTTTACAGCTTGCTGCAGGTTCAACATATGTTGTGTTGCTGACTGATGCTAACACTGTTTGTTGTTATACTCATTGTGCTTATAGCAAAGCATACTTTTCCTAGTACATTCAACACAAAGGTCAGGCATTTTTATTTTATTTTTTTGAAAACACAAGAAGCAACAATGGTTTGATTGGAATAAACAAAATAGTAAGCAAGCTGAACAGAGAGTAAAATAAAAGTGCACTAGTGAAGGAAACCAAGCAAAGTACCACCTACGCTGTTTGACAGTTAAACGGTACAAAATCACTACAACAATTAGGGTCTTATAAACAGAAGATTTCCGCTTTAAAAACTGCACATATGTCAAGCCAATATTACATTACATTACATTACAGTTAATTTAGCTGACGCTTAACCCCAAGTTGCTCCAGGGGACTGTCCCTGTAGTTAGTTTACTGTAAGTCGCTCTGGATAAGAGCGTCTGCTAAATGACCTGTAATGTAATGTAATGTAATGTAATGTAATAAGTGCAAACAATCATGACGATACAACTCCAAACAGCAAGAATCTTGCAATTACATCATCTTCAAATAAGCCAAACCAATGTATGTACAACATACAAAGAAAATAATTCATATATTCATATAATTCATATAATTCATTGGCTGAGGTGCAGTCGAAACAGGTGGGTTTTCAGTCTGCGACGGAAGGTGTGAAGACTTTCTGCTGACCTGACATCAATGGGACAATCAATATGTTTTGCTGTTGAGTCATTTTGGTACCCAGGATGTCTTTTTCCACCTCCTCGAGGTGTCATCGGTCCTCAGGCTGTGATCAGAAACAAGGCTTTTCTTAACGTATCAATGTGAACATCTTGTAACAGAAGGAGCTAAAAGCATGCGAGGAACATTTCGTCATCCTTGTTGTTATGCATCCAAAAAGTTTTCAGTATTTTTAGATAACAGATTCGGCTTTCTTTTATGTGTTTACTAGAAAAGCCTATACTAGAAACAAGTGAAGGCCGAATGATATTATCAATATGAGAATGATCAAGTTAGATAATCCACTGACAACCATGGATTTCTGTAAAAAGTTATTAGACAAGATAACTCAGTCAAATATATTTGTGGATGAAACGGAGGTGAAAAAGTGGCAGGAATAGGGAGGAGATGGCAGGGTGATAAACCATCACTGGAATGCAGTAATGGGCTTTGGAGTAGTTGGAGGAGTGGAACAGGATGACGCTATGCATTGATACTAATATGGTAATAATAATTCTGTGAGGGAGTTAGAAATTGTATGTAACTGATGATTTTTATGTTGTATTTCACTTGCTCTGCAGATCCTCTCATCATATCGAATTCTGAATTCTGTCTCTTTTTGAGTTGTATCTATTTTATTGAAGCTGTTCGGTAGTGAATCTGAAACAATCTGGCCCAGTGGAAAGTTTATTATACGACATCAGGACATCTTAACCTCTGCTATATCGTTGGCTGAGGTGAAGACTGTAAGTATAAATGGGGTCTTAGATACCTTTTGGTTTATCAGGTCATTTCTCTAGAGATGTCATCACGGGTTAAATTAACATACTTTAAAGCTGGATGCCTCTTTCTTCGGCCAAAATGCATTACATCCAAATCACATGGTAGTCCGGGTGAAAATTTACTTGTAAAATAACTAACGAGCAGCTTGATTTTTAAAAGTGACCTGTGTTATTTGCAGCCTAAATCAAAGTATCACATCCTACAGGGACAATGCCTCCCACTTCCCTTTTTCCTGTTTTCAACAATGAAGGTCCTGAGAACTAAAATAAATCTGAGAGGTAGTGACATGATTAACAGGATATGAAAAATCATAGTTCTTCCACACAAATGTCTATTTTCTTGTTGGAAAAGTTTGTAAAGTTTGCTTTTTCATTGTAAAATAAGGAATTGTTTTTCCTTTCTTAGGCCTTTATTCGCTCACAACCCTTTGACATATGAAACATATCTCAAGTAGACGGTGCTTTACTTTAAGGGGTCAAAAACCAAACTGTTTGAGAAGTACGATGTAGATAATTGTTAAAAAAGCATATATGTACATCCTTAGATGTTGTGGAAACATTAAACTTGGGTAACCTCTGGCTTATAGTTGGTGATCCATATGAGACGGAGCTCTCAGGATTGCTGCTAATACCCTGGGATTGCAGTTTAATTTGTAAGTTTACTAACGGATATAGTCAATTGTCAGCAATGTGTAGACTGGCCCTCTTTATTTAGTTAATTTATGTAAGGTTCATGAAACTAATCTACCTCAGTGTTCTTTAGTGTTCTTGTAGTTGATTTAATAAAAGCAAGATTTATTTTTCACACAAACACAAAAGAGACTGAGGTATGAACCAAATCGTGGCTCAAAAATCGAGGTCTGAACCCATTTGGAGAACCGTTACACCCCTAGTAAACTCTGATTTTGTGGGTTTTCCTCCACACAATTCATGGTCGCATCAAATCCTGTTTTGGTAAATGTCCTCCAGTGAATGTGAGCATGTCAGTGACTTGACATTTAACTGAAAGGTTTCTGATAAAGGACAACAGGCGTGCGTGTGTGTGTGTCTCCTGACTGTTCGTATCAGAGCAGACTTCCCATGAGCGTGGTGTAAAAACACCTCCGCACAAAGTAAACACTCTGTTACCATAGAATCTGTAACTATGGAGAGAGAATCAGGCTCAGCTTTACAAAACCAACAGAGAGACGGACGCACACACACACTTAGAAAACTACAAGGTGGAAAGGTATTTCTTTTAAAACTGTTAATCTTTTACGTTAATGACTTGGTAACAATGTTCCCACTAGTGACATTTGCAGGATTAAACTGAATTGAGAAGTTGAGAGAGAGTGTGTGTGCCTCCTTCTTTTGGGATCCACGACAGTGTAACTAATAAGAAAGGTATTAGTTGGTCTTAACCTTCCATGAGAGAGTTATTCCTCACATTTCAATTAAAAAAGAATATCTCTGTGGTTTTATTATCAGCCTTTTGTTAAATATTGATGTTAATGTATCAAATAAGACCCAATTTCAATCTTGTATAAATACAGTAAATGTATTTATGTGGGTGTTTGAGGAGCACTTTGTAAACAGCTGAGCCTCTTGGCTACATATACAGCTGGAGACCCACACTCCACTTAACTCTGTTTTCACACAGGAGCCAGATGAGCACATAGAACAACAGCCACATGCCTCATCTGCTTACATGCACTGATACATGCATGTTATTGTACCGTCAATACACTTGATACACTTAATAAACTTGACAGCCTCCCCTCAAGTGGAAGTCACATTGATGGGTAGAAATGCATGACAGAGGGAGATGTAGACACAAACACAGATAAAAATAAGTCTGGATGACATGGCAACAGACACTATTAAAGAATGTTATATTGCACAGGGACTTCAATCTGTAAATTTGTCCACTGACTTCGAGAAATGTTAGTATGAATCCTGTTTCCCGGGGCTCTGAATGATAAACATGAAGTACACTAAAATGCCTGCGGAGATAAATACAGTATAGTTTACTGTGTGTCATACGGCGTATTTCTCAGCCGCCAATGAGATGATTAGTATTCTGCAGATGTTTGTCTATAACAGTACTGTAAAGAGTTTGATCTGTTCAATTTTTAAAGAATAACATTAAAAAGTGATGCTCTTTCCATATGTATCTACATTGACATGTTTATATTCAGATTTAGGCTTCAGGCTACTCTGTGCTGATTTAACTGGACTGGACAATTTTTTCCATCTTGAACATTGAGACCAACGTCATCCTGGTTTTCAAGGTAAATTGCTTCCACACTGTTCTATGCTACAGTATGCAGCTCGACATTACATACCATAGTATACCTTTATCTCTAAGAGCTCAGCACTATGCTTAAGTTCTTCCATGGGCTGCATTAAATTAACCAATAGGCATCTTATGCCTGGTTCAAACTACACAATATCAGCCCGATTACAGCCTGACCCGGCCGTCTTAGGGTGTCTGCTCGGATCGAACAGAAAGACTAACATGTCAAATGTTTTGTTAATTCCACGACGTGTTCCGTCTCGACCGTGACTTTGACCGATAGGAGCACAGAGCGCTTTTTAACCATAAACATGGCGAGGCAAAAGGAATTATGTGAACGCTAAAGTTGTTGTTGATGCTTTGGTGGAACTGTGAATTTTTTTCTGCTTCTCTGAACACAAGACAGCCAGCATCAATCACATCACTATTGTTTGTTTACATTCTTGTTCCTGGAAGTCGGTCCCTAGCCCCCCTTCATGACATCATGCGTGTCATGAAAGACAGCGAAGCTTTGACTGGTCGTGTAGTCTGTCATGTCTCCCGGCCAAGTCACAGCTCCCACACAGAGTTTATGAACCCGGCATAAGTTGCATTTCTGATGTTCTTCACATGTCACATTGAAGGTTGCATTAGGATCTCAATATGTTTAAAACAAAGTGCTTGTTGGACCAACAAACGGCGTCAGAAACTCCCTCACACCACAGGTTTAGGATGTTGAAATTTGAGGGGGCTGCATTAGACAATTATTTGAAGCTTTTATGAAACCGACAATTTAACATTTACACCCACGCACAGGGAATTTGCCAGCTGTGTGCAGGCTAGAACGTTAAAAGGATTTTGACTTTATAATCTTCACAAAGCTACTTCCTTAATTTTTTCTGTGTGTAAAAACGTGTAAAACGACACACGCATGCCTTGAGGGAAGATTTATTGTTCATTATTATAAGTGTGCGCCTGTATCCCCATTTGTATGATTCATAACGTCACAACTACTCAAACAAGAAACAAACAAAAAGGACATAGAGCTCTTCAAGAGATCTGGGAGCCACAAGGAGCCTTTGACAGTAGGATTTCCAACAGGTATAAACACTTTTGCCTTTAGATGTGGTTGGACGATACATTGTACAAACAAGTTTGTTACAGGCATACTGAGCCCTTTACTTTCTTACAACACCACAGTATGAGCCACATGGAATGAACAGTTTGGCAGAATTCTTTAGAAACTCAAACTACTTTATTGTGTATTGAAGTACTTCCTGAATGAATGAGACAAATCTATGCAAACATATTGCTGTGCAGTTTGGTTAGTTCATGTTATTTGAAACTGTACTGATCTATGTCTAGTACTTTAAAGAAGTAAGAAATCCAGTAAATCAAGACTTTTTTGAAGCCATATCCCTCAAACCAAACAGTTACACATTTTTTTTCTGTCTACAAGCTTTCTACTCTAACCTTCAGCCTAAGAAGTTATGAGAGTCCAAGGACAAAAGGCCAAGCAGTCTGGTCAGCATGTTGACTGCCGGACAGACAGCCAAGAGGATTGGCTCTGCAGTGTAACCCAGGTAAACGACGTCCCAGATTACCATCAGATAATCAAGGCTGAAGCCAGGCTGCAAAGGTGACAATGACAGACAGGAACAGTGACCTGCAGACAAATCCGAGGAGACAATCTGAAATCTACCTTCCGACAGGTAACATGAGAAAAGGAGACTTGCTATTACATTGTCTGGGGCAGAACTTCCTCAAGAGGACTGCACAAAAAACCCCATTCATGCTCATTTTAGCCATTTATGATGTTATCAGACATACTTGCATTGTGCATAAGACAGAGAAGCCTTCTTGTTTTTCTTGTTCCAGCCTCATGTAGGCAGCCAGTCACTGGTCCTAATCCTACACACTAATTCGCTCTCCCTCCCGGTAAACGACAATTGACAGTAGGTCAAGTTAAGATAAATTAATAAAGGGCACATTGAGTACTGGTGCACCTAGTTTTAAGTTTTGTTCCCCTTAAAAAATGGAGGAAATCTCAAAAATAGTTGCCAATTACTTTTTCTGTAGATCAACTAATCGTTGCAGCTCCACTGAAAAGTATCTATACTAAAAAGCAGAACCGGTATTGATAAACTCCTAACAATGCTTATCCTTATGCATGTAGTAAAGTCTGGTTTGGAATAAACTTAATGCTACTTTTCTGGATCGAGCGTGCTTGACACATTGCTTGTCATTGAGAGCTACATTACATGCCCAAAAAGTGACACAGCCTTGTTCCTGTGACACATCCCACTCAGGGGAACTGTCTCTGCACCGCTGAGTGAAGGCTACAAGCATCTTGTGAAAAGGTGTGACGAGTGGCATCGAGGCTAAACGGCACGTGGGAAGAGCAAGGCCGTTTGGAGTAGTCATCTCCGGCGTTGGCAGGTTGACCCCTTACCGCCACACACATCTGGAATTACAATTTAGCATCTCCCCAGAGTCGACTTGTAGCACCGGGCACCACTGCACCCACCAATGAAGCGGAACAAGGGGACAGAGAATGCATGACTTGCCAACCATTCAGCAGGACTGAACCGCTCGCTTTGCCTGGCCTCTCCTGCTTGGCTACCCAGGCCTGACCCAAATATGACGTCCCTGAATGAGACACTGCTTTAGCAGCACCCGGGGAAGTGTCAGCTCTTACTCCAACACACTCCCTCTATTTATTTCTTTTCCCTTTCCTTTTTTTTTCTTGCCTCTTTTAAATAAGCTGATCTCTTCGCAGCCTTTCTTCCTCCAGTGATCTTTAGATTTTCGTCTCTACCTGTGCTTTCACTGCGTCTGGCTTTGCCACATTTCTCACCTGCTCTGTCAGATAGCTGGGAGCTTAAGCTAATGGTGACATTATAATATTACCTTGAAATGTCTCAAACTTTCAACAATCTTAATGCCATAGCTCTTATCTCCCCTTACTTAGTCTGCTGATATGCCAGCCCCTGGTGAAGCAAGCTGTCTAAATGAGATGCATCACTTTCCTCTCAGACTCCAGGAGCTGCTTGTTCAGTCTATTGATCTGTTTCTTCCCCTTTTATACTGTAAAACACACTTCAGCACTGAGACTCAATAACACAGTGAATGGCCTTTTACTGTAAAATGTGTCAGGTAAAAAGAAACCTCATTGTCTCCTTCTCTTCGATCTTTAATTTGATTAAAGGTGTTTGTTTTTCAGTGAAGTCTTACATTAGTTGAAGGTGAGGGAAACGTTTTCATTTTGGAGCTGCTGGTTGCTGGAGAAGATTAAACTGTCTGTCCACCATCTTAACTTTCCAGCTTTTTGCATCAGCTGTTTAGCTGTGTTTTTTTTAGCTGTCTTCTCCATTAAATCAATTTCTTTAAGCACATGCATGTGTCATTTCAATTTGGCAACATAATGGCCATTTCAGGAAATGATAGTGTGTCATCAGGTGGTCTTGGAATTGTTAGTTGTTTGAAATGTGTGTTTGTGGATTTGTCACATATTTAAATGACTGAATAATCAGGATTGAAGCGTTTTATTTACAACTGGCCTCCTCGTCTGGCTGGCTGAGCCTTCAGAAAGACTAATCCCAGATTTGTGGATCCATTTCAGGAGTAACAACATGAAGCTAAAGGCTATTTTGATATCTTTTCACAGGACTGGAGCTGCAGGCAAGGAATTAAAGTGCCGTACAATGTTTCGTTTTTGTGTTCTGATTATGCAGCGTGATCTTTTCTAACAAAGCTAGGGCAGCAGCAGCTTAGATGTAAAAGAAGCCGGTGTGTGAGGAGTGCAGTTACCAGCTTGTATCTTTAACCTGCTAGAAAACCTCTTGAGTGGAAATGAAAAACATGTTTCTCACCTTTAACAACTAGCAGCCAAAATGCACACTAATGTCACATTAATTCTAAAACACAATAATGCAGAAAATTGGAGATTGTGTTCCTCCATCAAAAAAGGTTTATTTGACAAAAACAGAAATTAACATGCTAGCGTTTGACGCATGAAAAGCGTGTGGCTGTAAATAATGATTATTTTCTCTATTAATCTGCCTAATCTTTTTTGATCAATTTATTAAGTGTTTTGACTATATAATGTCAGAAATAGTGAAAAATAGCCCAATTTTCCCAGAGCCCAAGGACAGCATATTCTATTTTCTGTTAGTACCACTCTAAAATACAAACATATTAAATTCACAATGATATAAAACAGAGAAAAGTATCAAATCGTCACATTTGCGATGCTGGAATTTTTGGCAATTTTGCTTGATAGCTTAAACAATTATTCAATATCAAAATAGCTGTTGATGATTTTCTGCTGACGGACTAATTAATTTAGTTGGGCTTTATGAGTCTACTTCACAAATATACAGGGATAAGAGGGAAAAAGAGAGACTGTAAGAAAACGACTGGAGTTCCTGGTCATTATGTTTAAGGAGCCCATGTCCACCATGAAACAGAAAAAAGGAGAATTATGAGACAATAAGATTGGATTTACTCATTCAAATTACGATACAATAAGTCGGGTTTGAATCACTATCTTATCTCAAGTTTGACTCTCTAGGAGTAATGTTACCATATATTTCTTATTCTGGTTGAAATGCGGCTCCACAGTTTTGATTTCATATGTCAGAGGTTGAGCTGCCACACAGACGCACTATGTCGCTTCTGTACAGTCAATACAACAGGACGTTTGGGGCGAATAAAAACATGTTTACCTTTTCAGTATCAGAATTGCCTGCACCGTATAATCCTACTGCCGACATCCATTTTACTTGTAGTGCATGGCACACTTTATCTGCAGTCGAGTTTCATGAAATTTCATGAGATTATCCTGATGCATGCAGAGACGTTATTTTTGAATCTTTAACTAGACTTAGTATGATTTTAATTGTAGTGGGCTCCTCCAACAGTGTGAATGTGTGTAACTGTTTGAATGATGAGCATTGGAGCGTTCAGCCAGATAAATATTCATATTATTTTCAGCTCTTTTTTTTAACTAAGCGTACCACGCAGACATGTACCTAAAATATTTCCCAAATCTGTGTCAGTTCTGTACATATTATTCACCGGTCTCCTTACCTCTGTGATGCGCTGACACCTTGCCTCTGGTAATCAGCTGGCATTATGTTGTAGGCCAGTAAGGCTGTGCCTGTTAGTGTCCCGAAGCATCCCGGTGCCAACGGCCATCACTGTCAGTGCAATGACATGACTGCATGTGACGGAGGAAGCATATACATCACTTTCTGTCGTGCAGATGTTTCTACAGTTTGACTGGGTCGAGCACGGGATCTTGCAAAGATGCAAAAATCGGAATCTGTTTATTTATAAGAGGATGTTTTTCTTAGATTTAAAAAAAATCATATATTATAAATGCGTGTCATTTGTTTATGCCGTATGATCATGATGATAATAATAAGTATAGTAATGAGCACAATAATGTCTGTTTGGTTTGATGGTTGGATAATTAGATGGCATCATATTAACTGGCCTTTTGTGCTTCAATGAATCCTCTCACGATCTCATTTGATCTTCTTTAGTCACATATTGAAGCTGATAAAAGTTTAAAAATATTGAGGACATGAACACCTTCCTCACATTCGGACATGTTTGTGCTGTTTGGCTCAGGGCAGCTATGTAATCCTACAGAATAATGGAAAAGCAGTGTCAGGATTTGTGGACATCCAATAGGCTAAGATAAACATTGGTCATGTTTCCACCCCTGTTACGGACTAAAATAAAAATAGATTTTGATAAATAATGTGAATATTCCTTCTGTCAGCTAATGTTGGCTACATTTTAGCCTGTTTGAAGAGAAAAACATGAATATGAAATGTGCATTTACAATGTTTTAATATTAAAAAGCGAGACTGTCGAGAAAAAACACAGAATCAGTCGTTTTAGCAACTAGCAAGCTGTTGATTTCACGTGTCTAACTGACTGTCAATGTTGGTTTCTTTTGACTGTGATTGTTCTCTAACCTTAACCACGTGGTTTTTATTGTAACCTTAACAAAGAAGCCATTAAACCCCAAACCACGATCTTTCTGTTAAATGTTAATTTCTGTTAAAGTTGTTTTTGTGCCTAAACCTAACCAGACCTTAACTTTAGAGTTGTCACATCATAAAACAGATTTATTCATCAGCAACAAAACATTTTTTGCGGTTTTAGAAGTCACTGAAAAATGACGTCTTCTATGTGTCGCACAGACAATACGCATTTTTTTTTTAATTTGATGATTTGTTGTATAAAGCACAGCTGCTGTTTTATCTATTTATTTCAGGTGGTACCCAGGTCAGTGTGTAGAGAGCAGTGGAAGTACGACACACCGCCTCCAAAGAATACCTCACAGCATTAACGTTTGTAACAGTGTAGCAGCTTATTTTAGCGTTGGGTTTTGTTTCAGAAGTAAGAAATTAAAATTTTTTTTTTATAACACAAATAACTTAAAATCCATCTGTAGTGTCGTTCACTACTCGTGTCATAAGGTCGGTATTTAATCTAATATTTAGTCCAGTCGAGGGGACGCAGCGAGATCAGACATGTCAGAGCGAACAATGTAGAAGTATTAAGACAGCAGAGATTACAGATAAAAAAAATATATTAAAAGTTGATGTTTATGTATAGGTATGAAACCAGGTTATGATGAAGCAAGTGTCAGTGTTGCTGCGCTGAATTATTCGTGTGTGCTGTAGTTTTTTGAACAAATTAATTGTTAGTTAACTTTGTTAGGTTTCATCTTCTAATTAATTTTCATTATTGATTGATCATTTCGTATAAAATGTCAGGAAAAATAAGGAAAAATTACATTAACGAATGAAGATTATCAAAATAGTTTTGTGATTATTTTTCGGTTGATCGACTAATCGATTATTCGACTTATCGTTGCAGTTTTACTTCTTATATCATGTGCTGAGGTGCTGCAGTTAAAGCTTAATTTATGGTCTGTAAACCTCAAGAACATATATTTGATTTTTTTCCTGCTCAATAATATGATCAATTATTGAGTTACTGAAGCTAGTGGAATAGAGGCTAGTGTGGAGGGCAGGTCAGGATTGTGTCTCTGTTACCACCATGATAACTTGTAAAGTACTACCTCAAAGGGATGTACAGACAGTTATAGTGTCTCTTTGTCCCCTTGTGTTTTTTTCCCCAGAGGGCTCTTGTAGCAGCGCTGTTAGTCTACTTAAACTGCCAACCGCCATCTGCGACAAGCGTCTCTCTGCTCTCTTCCCAGCAAAATGCGAGTGGTTCTATATGCACAGTTGAAATGGGCCCGACCTTTTAACCCTCATGCTTAAGCATCTAAACTCCCTCTGCACCAACAAGAACATCCTACTCAGCAGGACATGCACACATACTCGTGGGCTGGTACCATTTTAGCTGGTCACCTTTGCAATCAGGTGATCTGGGCTGTGATGTACTCTACTTTGTCAACTATTTAAATGTTTTTTTTAATGCAATACTGAATAATTAGGTCTTTGGTAATGACAAAAAAAAAAATAGGAAAAGCAGACACCAGCTCATCATTTCAGCACACATGTTTCTGCAAGTCATTGGCATCCACTTGTTTTTGATATTAAGAACAGAGAAATGATTCAGATCCACCAAACATTATGATTGCAAATGTAAGCCCTTCTGGGGGATCATCACAGCATCCAATGGTAATCTCCACAGATGTGCTGAAGAAATCCCTAATTAGGAAAATGTTTGCAACTGGCTGAAAAATAATGAGTCATGACTTAATTTCCCTCGTTTTTTTTTTTTTTTTTTTTTCTTCTGACACTGTATCAACACTCCCAACGTAAAGATTTCCCCGTCCTCCACAGAGATGTTAAAGTGCAGGGTAAGCAACAAACTCAGTATGCTGCTCAAGGACACTTGAGCAGAGCAGATGCTTGCAGTCATGGGGCTCGAGCTCCGACCTTCCAGTTGAAGGACACTCTTTAATCACTTTACCACCGTACTGTAGTGTAACAGAGCCTGCGGTATTAATCAGTCATCCACATGTGCTATGACTGACCAACGGGCTCACCCAATTCATTATCCATCACCAGGACTTTTATTCTGGCTTTTTGGTGCAGTCAAAGTGAGCCATGGAGAGATGCTGCGTTCAAGGTTAAAGCACCACAACCAAACTGAAGTGACATCCACAACCTTCCCCTCATCGACATAAAAAGTACTCTTAGTTGGTTCCAAAATGAACATGTAACCAAGTATACAATGCCGGTAAAATCAGTTTTTATTGGATAAGTTAAAGAGGACCAGACTCTAGTTTTTATTTACAATTAGTTCTTGACATTTACCACTTCAGCTGTAAAATGCTAAAAGGCACTGTGTGCAGTCTAATCCGCTGACAGTGATTTGCCATGCTTGGAATTTGGTTCTTGTTTAGTTTAATGGGCTATAATGATGTTAATAGGCTTTCGGAATAGATTATAAGCAAAATTATGATATCATGTTCTAATTTGGAGAACTGCAGTATGTGAGTGAAAACAATAATTAGTGTAAGTTTTACGTCGAATGAGCCATTCTGGGGTTTACTTAGTGGCCACATCAAGTTGAGCTCTTAAGCATTAAGTTAATTAACTCTTCCCTTCACTTCTATTGAAGTCAGAACGACGGATACATTCAAACATGTGCAATCTCCAGGTGTCTCAAGTCAGTCTTCACCTTTGTTCATCTTTTGACCGAGTGGATGTGCTCGGTCCAAACTGTAGTGTTGCTCTCATGCTGAATAATATTTATTTATTGCCCGCATCAGAAACATAACGGTTTCATTGAATGTCCTTTTAAAAAAAAAGCTTGGGACCTTTTAGTTTACCTGACAATCAGGCTATAACTTGTTAGA
>CALSCE010010666.1:6620068-6633416 GCA_943593645.1 Bovichtus variegatus
TGTGTGTGTGTGTGTGTGTGTGTGTGTGTGTGTGTGTGTGTGTGTGTGTGTGTGTGTGTGTGTGTGTGTGTGTGTGTGTGTGTGTGTGTGACTGCACATTTAACAACACCAGACAACTTTATCGCTCATTTCCTCTCTGCTCTGCAAACAGCTGATGTGCTCTGAGTCCACCTGCCATCAACTCTCTCTCTCTGCCGCTCATCCACACACTCGGCCAAACAATACTTTGCTCTTATACAGCATCAAAGCTTGTTTGTGGCACTTTGTTGTTGTTTTTTCTATCTACTTTTGTTAGCAATGTGAGACAGGGGTGTAAAGTGTGGGGGTTTGTGTCATCCAGACTTTTAGAGGACAGCGTCTCACTACTGTCTGTCAAGTTTCATGTTTGTGATAAAAGTTTCACATCATTTCTGACTCATCATTTTCACATTATATCACATTTGATTTAAATATAGTTTTGCAAACAAAGTTTAGAGATTTGGGATTTTATTTGTTTAACATACATGCATATAACCATAATTGTAACCATATAACATCAAATACGAGTTTAACAGTACAATTCGTAAACAACAAGTCGTTTTTTAGCGACTTTTAGAGCCAGTGCTGGGAGCTAATTTCATCTGAAAACAATTGGCAACACTGGGCGGGGTTTTTCGGTAAGATAATTTAAAAAATCTAGTTAACTCTTGCTGGCTTCTCCAACTATAGCTTTAACCTTAAATATTTCTAATGATATTGTGTGTGTATATTTAGCAACATAAGGCTTGCTACATGTTAAACCTGAGCAAACATTATGCTGTATACAACAATTTAGGAAGAGAGAGAAAACTACAGACTAAATATTCCAAAGTTTGACGCCTCACCGTTGACATTTATCAGCATTTAACCTCAGAGAGGCTCTTTCTGTCGACATTTCTTCCTGCGAACATAAGACGTTAAACCACAATGTCTTCTACTTTATAATTCCAGTAAATCTCTGATGCGCATCACGAAGAGCTTCGATCTCTGCTTTGTCCTTGGTTAGAAATCTTTTGAAGTTTTCCTCTTCAGTTTCTTTCATGTTTTTGTGTCCTTCACTGAACCCCAAAGTCCCTTTTATGCCTCTGTGCTGTGAAAAAACCCCACTCTGGACTATCTTTTGACGAGTGTTAAAGAACAAGCATGGCCTGAGATTGTATAACCTGAGCTACTTTAACACCACACCACATTGTTGCAGTGAGACATATTTAAGCCAGCGAGGTGAAATAAAACACAACGGCCATGATAGCTGCCGATGGGTTTCCCTGGCAACTGTTGCTTGCCTTGAATTAATGCCAGACTTTCACCAGCCCTCTGTTATCCGTCGGTGTGCTTTCTCGAGGAGAGGGAATTCAGACACTAATGAGAAAACGTATCCAACAGGGATCTGCTGCATGACGGTTGCTGGCATCAGCTCCCAAGCCGCGCTCACCCACAGGCTTGAAATGATACTATTCTAACTGCAGAAGGAGCTTAATGCACCTCTATTCTCAAGTGAAGGGTGACTTACTCCAAGATTACTTAAGAGTTAGAAAATATAAAAGTTATATTTACTGTTTTTATTTAGAGATGAATCGATTTCAAAAGTCTGATCTGATTTTCTTTCTTCTAAGAACTATAACCGACAGTATTCAGAAACATTTTTGTAACTTCTTTTTCATTTCAAATTGAAATGCAATTGTGTGTTCATAATAAAACATTTACTGTTAAATAACATTTACAAAAATGTACCAAGTTGCAGGGACTTTGTGTGTGTGTGTGTGTGTGTGTGTGTGTGTGTGTGTGTGTGTGTGTGTGTGTGTGTGTGTGTGTGTGTGTGTGTGTGTGGCTCTGACGTTACTGTCTGTGCTGCTGTGTGCGTGATATTAAACCATCATGTGTCATGTGCTATATAAATGCAGTCCATGTACATTTGACTGGCAAAAAGAATCTTGCATATGAGGCCATTTTCCACCGGTGACCGAAACTGACTCTCCGTTTGTGGAGAGCAGTGGATGAAGAACTTAAATGCCGTGTAGCTGAAGGGGACAGATGTGTGTCCACTGTAGACTGTAGTCAAGTTTTCTGCTGAAGTGTCCTTGAGCAAAACCCTGCAACACTTATCAACTCGCTCCCTGTAAATGAAAGTGGACAGATCCCAATCTAAACTCCATCCTTTGATGTGAAATGATTGGGACAAACCTGAAGGCTCGTTGAAACTTACAAAGATTTGAAAATCCTTTAGATTGTTTCTATTTTGTAATCTTTGATCAGTCAATAAACAATAATATCCTCATGGTGCGACTAGTGTAAAGAAGATTACCAGACACAACCGAAGTTACAGTATAATCAGACGATTAAATATAATATATATAATATAATATATATATATATATATATATATATATATATATATAATCAGGCTGTTAACCTCCTCGTGCTTTCAACTTTCATCCACACCAGCTGCATGCATGAATAAATGAATATACGTCAAATAGAAATGAAAAGAGTTTCCCAACTAAAACATATTTCCATTCTGTTCTCTGACTTCATAATTTAGAAAGCAGAATTCTCTACCTAAGAGATTCACTAAAAGAGAATAAAGATGGTTATTAATTAAGGGCTGAGGTGATGCAGCCTGAGAGAACAGAAAACACTTCCTTCATATCATCGGACTTTCCAACTCTTTTTACCAGCTGTCATACGGCTTCCTTTAGTATTAAAGGTGCCAACTACAGTCTGGAGTTAAGCTGCAACGATCCATTAGTCCATCAACAGAAATATAATAGCCAACTATTTTGATAATCAATTCATCGTTAAAGTAATTTTTGATGCAAAGATTGCAGAAAATGCTGTTTTCAGCCTCTCGCAGATGAAGATTTCCTGCTTTTCTCTGTTTTATATCATATTAAACTAAATATCTCTGGGTTTTGGACTAACAGAACAAGACATTTCTCAACATTTTATAGACCAAACGATTAATCGATAATGAAAATAATCATTAGTTGTAGCCCTACTGTCGGGCACTGTGGCTCTTTCCGGAAATGTCTGGTCATGTTTCAATAAAGCCACAATATTTACGTAAAGATAAAGATTAACATAAAGATTTACGTAAATGTCTCGATGACAAAGACGCCATCACTTAAACGGCTTGTTAAAGCCAGCAAAGTTATGTATTTAATGTCTGAAAACATCTTCTAATCCTGTACATCAGCCTGCGTACTGACGTGCAGCGCTTGTGTGTTGGTGAGTGTGGGTGGGTGAGTGTGAGGGAGGGAGGTAAGGCTTCCACACTGCAGAGAAAAAGGCCGTTGAAAACTGTAAAAGAGAATATGTCACTGTTCATTGGCTTCGTGTGGGTGTCGCTGATAGACGTGTGTTGCTTCTTTGCTAATAACACCTCCTACGAGCCGGTTTGATGCAGAGAATGAACGTGTCAGTCGAGTCGACTGCATCAAACATTCATAAGATTATAGAGACGCTTCACAATGTGACATGTCACGCGGTGATCGTGGAAGATGCGATGATGGGGTGTCGCTAATTACACAGTCGTTTCTAGGGTAAGACCAATAAATCAGGCCGATTATACTTATATAAACAGTGTCTTCCTTTTACCTCGAGTGCGAGTTATTCATCAAGGTAGTTTTAGAGATACTGTATGTTGTTACTGAACACTGAGCTGGATTTGGTTTGTGGTGCTTGAACCTCCAAAACTTCACATTTCAAAAAGTCTGTATATTTAACAATTCCAACCCCAGCTCCACTTACTTTACTTACTAGATGTTTTGTTGTTTTTCCCAAAGCTTTCTACCACATTACATGGTCTTTATCAGAATATGGACTTTGCTCAGCTGTCATGGACATGCAAGCTCTGTGACTTTCATGTTTTTTGTCCATAGCACTTAAAGACTTCTTGTCAGAATGTATTCTTTTTATAAGTATTTTTGGCACTTCAAGCCTTAATTATAAACAGTAGAGAGATGCAACAACTTGAACCGGGGACATTGTGGTTCATGTTCAGCCTCCAAACCCTCAGGGTGCGCAATTAAGGTTCATTCTTGATCTTGAAAATAGTACTTTGACAAAGTAATCCCAACTCCATGTCCATTTACTGGCGTTTAATGGAGTTTCTAAGTCAGTGGACCTTAAGTTGGGATAGTTTGAAAAGAATAAAAATAAAAAGTGAAAGTGCTACAGTGTGAAATAAATCATAGCAGCTACTGAGCTTGCATGTCCACGCTGGACTCTTTGTTTTGATGTGCATTTTTCAATAATTTCTGACATTTTACAGACCTAATATCACAATAATCCAGAAGTCATTGTGGACAACCGTTTCTCTCTACACAAAAAAGAGGATCTGCACACAATGAGATTGTATTTTTGTCACTATACTTCGAAAGAGACGTTGCTGTTGATTCCAAATGCCATTTGTTGATGAACTGTCCCTTTGAATAACAACTGACTACAGCCTGATGAACAGCACTTGTTAAAATGGACTATTTTTGCCGTTTCTTTCCTCGAGGATTCAATGAATCATTCTTTAAATGTCTGCTGGAAGAAGGCTAACGCTGCAGTTCACCACAGGCTGAAGTGAAGAGACACCCACATCCACCCAGCCTACTCAGAGCTCCACTCTGACATCTGCACCACCTCCAGTCACAAACCACTGAAGTGGAAACTATTTGCACATCCTTTTCTTCACTTGTCTTATAGATTTTAATGCAACTCCCAATTTATGTTTCCCAACAAACGGTTCAGCGCAGAGGGACTTCCTGTAACATGTTGTTATAGAAATGACAAGCTCTGCAAATCCCAGAGGTTTGCTGCAAACCAGACCTGACGGATCTCTGCATTTATCCTGCTAAATATCCACGCATGCACTGCTGCTATTAATAAGCAGATGGCCTTTTCCTACGCCATTAGATTCTGATGAACCCAAAAATAATAATGAATTCCCCGGGGCCTTTCTAATCAAATGAATGACAAAACTACAGACGTGCAAAAACGTCTGTCTGCCGAACTATTGGAACCAACTATTTCCACTTGATTTCCTTTCTCCGTCCTGCATCATTTGGCAGGTGCACCATGATTGAATTCACTCCACTGGTCAGTGGTCTGCTCGATAGGATTAGGCCACGAGCCCCTGAGTGCTGGTGACAAACTGGAAACTAAAAGGCCAACGACATATGGTGCAGGGGTTTATGGGATTACCCAATTAACAAGGTGACTCAGAGAGCTGCTAATCTGCAAAATGTTCCTACAGAGTATGGACACAGACTGTGATGCATGGAGGGCAGCAGCATCTTTTGAGCATCCACGACCCAATTAAACACACACACCTCATGTGTGTATGGTTAAGCAGTCAGCTCTAATTGTGTTAAATGTAGAGGCCACGCGCTCTGAGGCTTTCTGGGTGTCTGGGACAAACATTCACTCACCCAGAATTTGGTGCGTAACCGGCCACCGAGCACGTGATGCTGTCAGCATGAGGTTCATTAATTGTAATTATCCTGACATAAAGTGCCCCGCAGGCACAAACACCACCTTCATGTGCGCCGTCAGCTCTGCGCGCAGATCAAAACGCGCGCGGCATGGAGGGACGTGACGCATAAATAGGATACAAATCCGCGAGTGGACACATCTTCACACAGAAGACGAGCCGGATTTTATCATTTAAAACTGATTCACAGTCATTCAGGAGAACTCATTTAAAACATATTTGCACGCCGAGTTGTGGCGCTGTGAAAAGTGAAAAATCAACTGGGTGGAGTTAGTAAAAATGTAGATTTGAAATGCAGTTGATCTTGGGTTCGTACTATTCTCAAGACCAACCAACATGATACACTGACATGTGTAGTGGTACATACTACATGCGGGTATAGATAATAGTCTGTGACAGTATAATCACAAGTTAAAGCAGTTAGAGCAGTTTAATGGTCCCAAAGTGACTTCACATCGCAGGGATTTCATGTGTGTTGCCCTGTGAGACTGGATGCTTACCTTGTGGGAAAGCGTTGGGTTGCACGACATACAAAAACGCGTGCACCATGTGGAACAGGATCCCTATCGGTCCCGGTTCGTAATGGGCCAGAGTCTCGTAAACTCCCGCAGGCACATAACCGAAATCCAACTTTCCCGGGGGTGGAAGTCTCCGCGGCTCCGTCTCTTGTTGGAGTTCGCCGGACGCCAAAAACACCCACAGCAGCAGCAGGATCCCGGTCTTCCACATCGTGCTGAGATGAAAACCTAGAGTGGCCGTCAAACTGGGGTCAGATACCCGATGAAGGGCTGTAAGCTGGAAGATGAGTGCCTGGGTTCTTATCTCCCTATCAAAGGGGAAGAGACGAGAGTAAAAAAGTGTCCGGATGGATGGCCCGCAGCTTTTTAAGTCCTGCTGCCCGCGGAGAGACTCGTTCTGAGCATCGTTCCCCGCGGTCTGAGGCTCCTGACGGACGGACGCTATCCGGGTGATCGTCTCCCGTCTCCGGTCTCTGCGATGCGTTCAGTCCCCCCGAGATGAGCGCGCCTGTCGCTTCCTCTCCAGCATCTTTGCGCACGGAGCTGCGCTGCGTCACGGGAGCGGGCGGGGTGCGCGCCTCCTTTACTTCTATACGGGGAGGAGGAGGGCTGGTCCGGGGGAGAGCGCTCCTCCTGTCGGGGAGAGGAGGATGGAGCTCAGAGAGGAACATCTTGTGTTTATGATCTGAGAGAAATCTTTAAGGAAAACATGTAGCGGTGGAATGTAACTAAGTGCATTCACTTAACTACTAGGCTGCAAATAATGATGGACAGTGTTGGACAGTAACTGAGTACATTTACTCAAGTACTTTAGTACCATCTTGAGGTGCTTTTTTCATTTCCTGCTTCTTTATATTTCTACTCCACGACAATTCAGAGGAAAACATTGTCATTTTTACTCCACTACATTTATTTTTTTAACTTTAGTTTCTTTTTGGACTCAAATTCAGATGAATATTACAAAATATAATCAACAGTTACATTATCATGTTATATTATTGTAGGTTAAGTTACATTTTATTGATCCCTTGGTGAAATTCTCAAGCTCCTCCTTTACCAGCTGCAACATTGGAGTGATAAACAAATGAATGCATCAATAAATATAATACAATGATATGTTATAATATATATTATTCTGAATGATGGTGAATGAAGTACTCAGATCCTGTACTTCAGTTGCAATAAAAAAAAAACATACTCTATAAAGTCCTTCATTCAAAAATGTTGCTTTAGTGTGCAAATATATCAGAAATGTCTAAGCTTCAAAAGTAAGTACTCGTTATACAGACAGCATGGACTCAGAGTGTTAGCGTGTTTAATCACACTTACTGTTATATCTCTATAAAAATATATAGTACTTTTACTATCATCATGTTTTATATGTAAAATCTAAATCTGCAAAGTCAGATAAATGTAGTGAAGTAAAAGTATAAAGTAGCACAAAATTATAACATCCCAAAAATGACCTTTAACGCTGTACTTACGTAAAGTTCTTGAGAATACGTACTTGGATACTTTTCACTATTGCTTGTACTTTTTGTGAGTATTTCAAAGTATCTCCTTTTAATTCTGCTACATCTATCTGACAGCTGTAGGTACTTTGTAAAACTATGCAGTTCTTCTCATTCTTTACTGTATTTCACTTCCTGAAACACGGCCCTCCGCTAGCTCTCCATCTGTCCTGCCAACAGGTGCTCTCTGTCTCCACGGCCTTTGACCTCTTTTCCACCCCAAGGGCGGACAGAATATACCTGGTGTGCAGCGCAGAGGGGAGATGTGATTGGTGGAGCAGCGATCAGGTGGGTTCTGCTTCTGTCTCTTTGCACAATAACATCCTTGTCCTCTCTGTGGAGTGCAGGGGCCCCGGCTCCTGGAGACAAGGAGGACTCCTGTATGTAAACCTTTGATCGGTGATTGTGAGCTCCTTTTATTCACCGATCACACACACACTCATTAGACCTGACGAGGGGCAGCTGGGACCGTACCAGGAGGGGGGGGGGGGGGGGGGGGGGGGGGGGTAACATTTTATAATCCATCCTGTGATTTACAGTTTCATTTCATTGTATAAATCAGGTACCAATAAAAACATGATTATGGGGAACAAGGGAGAAACAATTGGGTATTTTGGAGGAAAGGAGAAATGATGTATACTTTAAAGGGACAGTTCACCCCAAAATAAAAAAATAAAACATACATATTTGGTCTCTTACCTGTAGAGCTGCTTATCTTGATAGTTTTGGTGTGTGTCGAAGATATCGGCTGTAAAGATGTCTGCATCTCCAATATAATGGAACTACGTGGCATTAAGTTTGACGCTTAAGTGGCAGAAAAAATATATTTGAAAAATTCAACAGCAGTGTCTCTTTCCAGAAAGATCACCCGGTTACTCGAGATAATCCACAGATCCTTGTTGTGAGCAGTCTTATGTAGGAACTATTTTCTTTTTACCAAACTACACCCGCCTGCATGCTTCCTTCTGCGCGGTGATACGGTTGGTGGGTGTAGTTTAATAGAAAGAAAATTTCTTCGCCAACTCGCACCAAAACAATCTAGGTTTTTTTTAAAATTATTTTTTATAGCTGTAGCTATAGGTAGGTTAGAGGAAAACTATGTATTTTTAATTTTAGGGTGAAATGTCCCTTTTAAGTATTTTTGTAAATACTGGTTACTTACGAAGTACAATAATGGAAAACACAACTGAAGTGGCGTTAACAAAATTGATAATCTGCTAAATCTATCAAGTAATTATGTACAGTTCTAACAAACTTTTGTTTCCCAGTTCTGTACCCAGTATTTAATAATAAATAGAGTAACATTTATTTCTCCTTTCCTCTAAATTGGCTCATTATTACTTCCTTCCCCATAGTCTTGTTTTCTTCTTCTGTATCTATATTAGTAGCCTCTAAGCATTTTATAGGTGCCTAATTTATACAACACGATTACACTGTAAATCATGGGCTGTATCATAGTGTTACCAGGACTTCCTCTGTCGGTATGTAAAAATATAAATACAAAATCAAATATTGCCAGTGCTTTCTCCTCGCATAGCTTAAAAAAAAAAATATTCTGCATTTAAGGGATTAATTAATTTTCTCTGCTTGCTAATTATTTCCTGTGTATGATGCTGATATCTGTCTTCCTGCTTGACATTTAGTTCACGTCGCCTCTTTTGCGGCGTCAATTATTTTTCTTTTTGAAGTAAGATCTCTCTAAGCTCATCCTTAAAGTATGTCTGACGTTCTGGACTCTCTCCAAGTACTACTACTACTACTGTCATAGTCCTGTTAGCTGAGCTGAAGCTGAAGAGATTAGCCCACTAAGAATGTCTGCTGCAGATTTACTGTGTCTGACCTCAACTCCTCAGCAGATCCTGAGTGCCTCGGCCTCTGGACAGGTGAGCTCATCTATGGCATAAACCTCCACTTACTTGCAGTAAAAAAATATAAAAAAAGCTCCTCTTTGCTCTCCTGTTATCAGCGTCATGAGCTGTAACCCTGTATTTGATATTCTTCCAAAAGCAGGAAATATGGAGGTTCATTTAGTCCCAAAACAATCCCAACTTAATGTCCACTTACTAGTTTTATCTGAGATTTTAACCACATCCAATGTGAAAAAAAGTAATTCTAGTTTTATTTATATAGCACCAAATCATAACTGAAGTTCTCATGATACTTTTCATTTGGAGCAGTTCTATTAGGGCTGTACGGGATGACATTTTTTATATTCAAAGCTTCTTTTGAGGTTTTCAAAGAAGATTTGAAGGTCTATTGTCATATTTTATGAAGTTATCTCCCTAAAAAAAACAAATCATCAAACAAAATCCTTAATTTAAGAAAAAGAGGTTGTGTTTTTTTTATTAAATCAACTTTCTTTACTAGGCTGTAAGTCGTCAGTTTCATCAACATGAATACACTGTGGAAATGAAACTACCGGTACTGACAACAGCCTTATTTCTGTGCACCTGGACTACACGAAATGTTGTAGTTTTTTTATCTAGTATTTTCCAAATTCCACAATTTTATAAGATGTTAAAATTCAATTTGTATTTTTGTGAATAACAACTCTGTATGTTGACAATCCAGACACATGACTAATCCCAGAACCTGCAGCTGGGGAAGTGAATTCAATGTGCTGAAACTTTAGTAGTTTCACATCTGTAGGAAGTTTGTCTCATCCCGACTCTAAATCAGGAAGTCGAGTCAAACAGCACAAAGTCTGAAGCTCAAAATCAACCGAATAAATCCCAAAGAGGTGAAACTGCAACAGGGAAGACAGACTCACATCTTCTCATGATATGAGTGGTCAATTAAAACAACACACTTAAGAAAACACCTTTTATTAATCCAAAAGGGGGCATTTTTATTAATATCGAGGTAGGAATTAAATGAGGAAGCAAACTGAAGAAACAAAGCGGCAGTGTCTCCATTAGCTCGGTTGAGCCCAGCTGGGTCCAGTCGTGGTCCAGCCGGGTTCACAATGAGACCGAGCTCAGGCCAGTGGAGATGACACATTTCCCAAAAACCACATGAAGGACAGAGATTTCATGCTCATAAAATATTCTCATATCACAACTGGCTGCTGCAAAAATACAACAATCTTCCTTATTACAATGGTAATAATGAACATTATAAACAACCTTTTTTTCTCCGAAAGAGAATCAAACTGTAAATGTGTTTTACATTATATATTTCTTCTTAAAGTAAAATATGCACTTTACACCATGACAGCTTCTTCCAAAGCCACTTTAAATATATTCCTGTGTCATATCTTAGATTGTTTAATTAACAGGGCAGAAAACAAACTTTATTTAACTCAGATTATTTAAAAATTCACCAGCATTTAGTTTAATTTGAGCCCCAATAATTATATCTTGTACAAGTAACGTATTTGTCTGTATAATTCTGCTGTAGAATAACTATGCAAAGTGTAAACTTGTAAAGACGGCACCAAATATAACGTGCTACATAACGTACCCTGATTCTATATTTGGATCAGATAACAAAAGTCATTGACTTCTGAAAGATTTAATATTTGGCTGCTGCTGCAACTTTATGGCCTGACATTGAATTGTAAAACTGGTATAATGTTTGGAATAATATATTATGTTGCACAAGTGAAAGCAGGATGATATAACTGCTCTATTATTTCATGGCAATAAAAGTAAAGTTTGAATCATAGTGAACACATTTTACAGGCAACAAAATGTAAAACACGCATGCAAAAAAGGCATTTAGTTTTGGAAATATTGCTTTCATTTTCTAAGATGTAAACATTAGAACATTACTTGAGTCGAATGAGAAACATGACCCGTCATATTTAAGACAATACGGTCCATCAGTGCAAACATTCTTCAGACTGAAAGAAAATGAAACACACAACAACTCTGGTTACTTGGTGAAGGATGTGTAATATTAATTCTTGGAGACAGTGTGAACCCTTTTCTAAAGATTACATGGTTTCAGGTATTGATTTGTTGTCTAATATAATGTGTATAAAGCGATTTGAAAAATATACCCTAAGCAATTACAAAATCAAGACTATCTTTAGCATTTTTTTCAGTATTTTAATAACCAACTACAAGTTTTCTGTTTTTAAATGGCCTCTGAAGCACGTCTGGCTGGTAGAAGCTGCAGATTCAGCGTCTTTCATTTGACCAGCAGCTTCTGTTAATGAAGGTCTTTTAGTGGCTGAAGGCGCCGTTTGTGCTGCAAATGACTTCATCTGTAGGCTGTGAAAACGAAAGGCTCTCCTTAAAGCTCCGAGTGAAAGTCACCACTTATTCAACACGGTAGAGACTTTTAAACTGAGCAGTTAATGGAGCGAGCGTCATAGATGTATATTTGTATATAATATTATCAGTGTGTGTGACTGCTTAGAGTTGCGTCTTGTGACCCCTTAAAACAATCCTTCTTTTTGTGACTCCGTCACCAGTGGTGTGTACAGTTTGTGAACAGTTTAATAACAAAAACTAAATCATTTTCTTCTTTTCTGTTTCATTTGAGTTTTAGAGACCCAAATAAGTGAACTTTGCTGTAATTCATTAGAAAAGTCTGAATAAACATAATTTCAGCTCGTTAATCACCCTGCGGCCCGCCGGATTTCTGTTGTGACACCTTGTGTGGGAACCACTGGCTTTACGTCCATTATTGAAGCTCTTTCCACTTTTTTAGCAAATTGTGTTATGTTGGATGACACCCGATATTTTACAAAACAAAAACCCTAATACTCCTTTAATCAGGTGACAAAGGAGACAATTTTTGAAGCAGTGAAAAATGATTCAGGTGTTACCTTTTAATGTCAAAGCTGCTGAGCGAACTGAGAAGTTTGTGTTTCTGGTCCCAGTGCTGCTCAGACAGGAAGTGCTTGTGTGCTCTCACACTCACACACGCTGTTTCTCACACCGAACCATCCTCACACTCGCGCAGTTAATCCTGACAACTGAGCTGCCAGTCACATTCTCTGCTGAAGTTTTCTTTGTCAAACTTCTTGACTTCAGGCTTCAACAACTGCAGGCTTGTCTCTGTTCACAATAACTTACTGTATTGCCACTGACTTAAATAAATAATCAGCTTTCTGCTGCTGTTGGCCAGGAGAGCCGGGCTGACGGGCCCGTCTGCTCTCCGTCTTTCCTGAGTGGTTAATCGCTGCATCAGCATCAGTCAATGCGGTTACCACAGATTGTGAAGCGGTCGATCTCCAGCAGGTCTTTTTTGGGAGTCCTGTGCTTCAGTTCAGAGGCTCCTTGTGCCTCACTCTCCTCTTCTGTGAGTGAAGGTGCAGGTTGTTCAGGTTCAGCCTTTGGAGTTGAGGGACGGCTAGCTGGAGCAGCAGGAGCGGGATCAGAGGGCGGGGGAGGAAACAAGTCAGTCCTGGGAGTCGGCTGGCTGGTCACGGAGAAGGAGGAAGATGGTGGTGGGCTGCAGAGTGTGACGGGGTCCTGCTCCTTTTTGGATTCACCTGTAAAGAACAGTGGGGGGAAATTAAATTTTATGGACAAAAGAAATAGCATATGGATGAGTGACTTTTAGGTTGCTCAGCTTCTTCACTTGATCAGATGGCTAATGGTCTCAAGCAGAACGCCGACAAAGCAGCAGCTTCAGGACTCGTCTGTCAGCATACTACTTATATATATATATATGATATATATATATATATTATATATCATATACATAATATATATATATATCATATACATATATATCATATATATAATATACATATATACATATATCATATACATAATATACATATATATCATATACATATATATCATATATATAATATACATATATATCATATACATATATACATATATATCATATACATATATATC
>CALSCE010010666.1:6654026-6680797 GCA_943593645.1 Bovichtus variegatus
GGGGTCTTGTTCACGAGTGAGGGGAAAATGGAGCGGGAGATGGGCCGGAGAATCGGAGCAGCGGGCGCGGTATTGCACTCGCTTTACCGCACCGTTGTGACGAAAAGAGAGCTGAGCCAGAAGGCAAAGCTCTCGATCTACCGGTCTATCTTCGTTCCTACTCTCACCTATGGTCATGAAGGTTGGGTCATGACCGAAAGGACGAGATCGCGGGAACAAGTGGCCGAAATGGGTTTTGTCAGAAGGGTGGCTGGCTTCTCCCTTAGAGATAGGGTGAGGAGTTCAGTCATCCGAGAGAAGCTCGGAGTAGAACCGCTGCTCCTTTGCGTAGAAAGGAGCCAGTTGAGGTGGTTCGGGCATCTGGTAAGGATGCCCCCTGGGCGCCTCCCTAGGGAGGTGTTCCAGGCACAGCCAGCTGGGAGGAGACCACGGGGAAGACCCAGGACGAGGTGGAGAGATTATATCTCCACACTGGCCTGGGAACGCCTCTGGGTCCCCCAGTCAGAGTTGGTCAACGTGGCCCGAGGAAAGGAAGTTTGGGGCCCCCTGCTGGAGCTGTTGCCCCCGCGACCCGACCCCGGATAAGCGGTTGAAGATGGATGGATGGATGGATGGATTAATCGATTTTTAAAGTAGTTGCTGATAAACTTTGTTAATTGAACATTGGATGAATCTGGATCTTTTCTCACTGAAGGGCTTCATTTTCCACAAAGTTGAGTGTGACGCACACAGCACGAGCTAAACACCTACAACTATCCTTATAAAGACGTCTCATCTTATGATTAATGGCAAATTATATTAAAATAATAATCTCAAGTACTGCTCGTATCAACAGTTATTGGAATCAAAAGTCAAACTTTCAAAATGCAGTACCTGCTAATTTAATGTCACATTACTGAACAAATGCACAAGAGTAGAACACAAATTTGAAGTCAAAATAGTAAACGTTTTCTAGTTTTAGCTCCTCAAATGTGAAGATTTACTGCTTTTCTTTATCTAATATGACTGTAAAGTGAATATATTTGTTTTTTTGACAACAACAGTGGTTTGTTTTCACTGTGCATTTGTTTTTAAAGATTATTGTAAGACATTACCGTTTTATTAGTTACAGTGTGTCAAAGTTCACAGAGTCAGGAATTAGCAGGGATGGAGTGGGAGGCAAAGAGCATCATGCTAATTATTCACAAGAAAGATTAATCCCCAGGACGTCTCATTTACTAGATATCTATTCCTGAGAACCACCAGGATGCTCTATCTCCAAATTAGGATGCAACCTCCCAAATCTACAAAATATTTTAAGCCGATGTTCTGTGATTAAAAGCTTTTGTGTAATTGAAAAATAAATACATTTGATATATTCTCTGTCACTGCTTGCACAGCAGCTGCACAAACTAAACACTTTTCTATGCTCGTCTATGCTGTATTTCTTGTATTTAGAGCCAAAACCAAAGTGTCGTGTTTACACTGCATGATGACCTCAGCTGAAGGCTCCTACGAGCTCGGAAGTTTTGATGCTGAAGATATGAGTGCACAATCAAATCTCAATGTCTAATGTGGCAGCAAATATTTTTGGATATTGGTTAAAACATTTATTTAAATTTAAAATAGATGGTTTGAGGTCTTGTGTTAACAGCTAGACCTGTAAAGGGACTTATTTAAATCGAGTAACTATTTAGTTTATTATATGATAAAACGCAAATACACGCAAAGTGTCGAGCGTAATATCAAACTTACTGGAACAAAGAAGGATTTAATAGAATCCTATGACAATTACAAATGTTTTTATAAACAGCCACTGAAATATTTCAGGACTTATTCTGGTTTTTCTCGACGGTCGGACTGAGAGTTTCACACGGTGTAATTAGTGAGAGGGACGGAGAGTTATCAAGCGGAGATGTTTGAATAATTATGTAAAGTGATTGGGAAAACTCCCCTCTTTATCTGAGTCAACCTGGGTTCCTCTTTTCCAATAAACCTCCAATTTTCCAATTATAAAATATGTTGACATACTTGACATTTGCATGTTCATTCAAACATTCAGTAACTCATCTTTTGGGCCGCTTGGTGCAGAGGAAACACGTTGTAAACACAACATTAACATGTCACCTTTTCAGGTTGAGATGGCGAACTTGTTAGCGAACAGTTGCATATTCACACACCCAGCAGCATGTCGTGTTTCTGTCCACCTGATGAATGTAAGTCCAATGCTCACTCTCTTTTAGCTCTGATTTTGGTCTCTCCTGAGGAAAATATCTGGCTCTATAGCTGCTCAATGCTCCACCGTGTTCACCAGCTAGTCGCTAACTGCGTCTGTCTGCTCTTTGGGGCTGAGCAGTTAGTGTACAGCTGGTTTTTTACAGCCATTTCTCTGAAAACAGCTTCCTGCTGCGGCCGAAATTGGGAGCGGTGAGAGTGAACCAAAGTTGCAGCCGTACAGCGAGACAATGAGCTGAAACTAAAACCAAGAGGAACTGCAGATCCAGGTGATAAACCATTTGATGCATTGTTATTATAAAATAGGAATATATGAATAGCCTCTTTAAGTATTATTTAATTTGAAGGTACTGCATGAGTTGACGTTTACAAGATAATTAGTTCTAAAAAAAAAAAACAAGATGTTTGTGGTTTACCTGAAGGTGTGGGACAGCTGGCCTGCTCAGCTTTGCTGGGGGTTTTCCCAGAGGAGGATGGAGCGGTGGAGGGCCTCTCGAACAGTTTGTCCTCCATGTTGGCCCTCTTGACGTAAACACACGACTTCCCCAGCAGCACAATACTGTTCAACACTTTAAGTGTAACCAGCCTAAAGAAGGAGAAGACTGCTGATTAAAGTGGTGCATTTCTAATTTGGGAAATCAAAACACTCCTTAAAGAAATGCAAAGAATTGTAATTCACAAACTACTTTGGAGCTTTAAGAGTCTACAGTTAACACTAATTTTGCTAGATGAATAAAAAAAACATGACAAAGTATTCCCAGTTCTGATGTACACTTTTTTATGTCTATTTGTTCATGGCAGCTTTAATTTTTGAATTAAAAATAATCACAGAATATTGTTAAAACATTTCACATTAGCATGTCTGCTATGACCTTTGGCAGCCAATATATGAAACAATTGTTTTAGCAATTTGAGCTTTTTGGCCAATTTGGTTGATGGATTCAGCACCAAGATGAACTGTAGATTTTGGTACATTTTAATGAAATAAAATAATGAGGATTATGATTTTATTCATAACTGAACAGCCTATTCCTTCCAGTTATTACGTGCTGGGATGTATCAGAGTCATTCAGTGCACTTTTGAGCCGGGCTTCAGTTATAATGAATCTCTTCTACCGTCTGGTTTGGATCACCACTGCTCACATCCCACTACTGACACCAGGATGTTGATGTGTACCACCCTTCCGTGTTTCTGGGCTTTGCTATGAGATCCAACCTCTGACACTGGGATATGAGAGAGACGGACACATTTGGGTCTGTGGACCACTGCTCGCTGTGACAGGGTGTTTCGGACTGAGAGCGTGTGTCAGCACAGCTGAGTCTTTGCCAAGGCGCAGCGGTCTGTTCGAGCCAGAGTTATTTTTAAACCAGGGGGTGGGGAAGGCCAGAGATGGCTCTAGAGATGACAACATTGTATTCTTCACCCTGAGGGAAACTCTTCAATGGTACGAGCCCAATGGGATCCGGCAAATGAGAGAGAGCGAGGCAATCAGCAGCTCAGCACAGGGAGAACATGAGGGCACAGTGTTAATACTTATGTAACGGTGTGTGTTTATTACAGTGCCTGCATGTGTTAGTGTGACTCTGCAAGCACGTCTGTATACAGCACGAGTCTCTGTGCATATTTAACACGCTATGGTTAAACAAAATATGTAAACATCTAAATATCCACTAATAGATTCTAAATGAATCCAGTGCTGAGATTTAAATTTGGAAATATCGACTTTGACCTCAATTTCAATGGTTTAAGCCTGAACTTCAATAAGAGGAAGGGAATAAAAACATATCTTATCACCAGATTAATGTGCATGAGCAACCAAAATCATTTCCAGCCTTTAAATCTCCTCTTGAGCTACATTTTTACAGTCAGATTAAAATACATGCAGCATATGTGAACTGAAAATGCCATGTTTAGAGTACAGCAATATACGTAGGGCTTATAAACGCCCTCAATTTTAGAAGCTGGGCTGGGCAAGCCACAATAGAATCATGTAATAACATAAGTAATATTTAATTCATAGACTTACCCGAGATAACAAAGGAAGACACACGTGTATGAAAGAGCTCCCTGCACCTTCACCGAGCTCATTACCACTCGGATAAGCTGTTAAAACATTAAAAAGCAGAATAAATGGACATTCTGACTGGGGAAATAAAAAGTAAATGATTAAATGATGAGAACCATCAGGCAGCTTGTGGATGTAGCCTCACACTTAATGCAAGTGTGAGGCTACATCCATACTAATATGTTTTCATTTTAAAACAAAAATGATCTCCGTGCACACAAGTGTTTTATACCACATGACCCTTCATGTACACCGGGCATCCGTGTGGTAAACAGGAAGCAGATAACCCCCGCTGGCTGCGCATGTAGGCAGTAGTCACATCATGAAATGCAGAATTTAACTGCACAACAGCTGCTAATATTGACAACACATTCAGCAATGCCTGTAATGTATTAACTATGTTGAATTAACCACTGGGAGTCAAGGCTAATATTTGTTTTCTTACGGAAAAGGGTCATGTGACAGGGGCGTGACGAATCAGGGAAGGTTGTGACTGCTAAGACCCAACCAGCAAGCAAACGTGGGTCTCTACGTCAACGTCAGGGTTTTTAAAAGTCTTGGTTTCAAGGGTTTGGAAAATAGAGTAGTGTGGACGCTTGGTACATTTTAAAACAAAAAACCTATTAGTGTGGATATAGCCTAAATTCGTTCTGGTTAATGTTTATGTGCGGATGACAAACTCTCTTCTGGTATTTAGTGTCTGAACAGCAACAATGCAGCGTCTCTTACCAGAACAGCCAGAGGCAGAGGGATGAAGCCCATCCTCCGGGCCACTGAGTCACTGTAGTCTGTACAAGCCTACACGGTGACAAACAAGCACACATTACAGCACTCCACAAAACTGCATTGATTAGCTGCATCGGCTCAATGCAGTTTATGTAAGTATAATGAGACAGTTGCTTACGTTCTTCTGTCGACTGCTGACGAGATCGAAGGCCAAACTGGCTCTGTATTCACTATACACCTGAGGAAGAGACGAGAACAAGAATGGAGTATGGCAGCAAACAAGTCCTAATCAGGAAACAGACCACATACATTACTATATGACACACATGCTGTGTGTGACACGTTGTTAGTTGGTGAATGAGACTATTTAAGGAATAAGGAACATGAGGTTTTGGTCCTTACATCTGCAGTGATGTCGTTGAATTTGGTAATGAAAGCATGTTTAATGATGTCCACTGCAACTTCAGAGGTGACGACCATGAAGACATCAGGGAACAACACCCACAGGTGGTCTGAGGGAAGACACTTTGTGTTAAATTTAATTTATGAGAGAGTGCACAAGCTCAGCAATCCTTCCCTCGATGTTGTCTACATTCTGCCCACCACATACCAGGGTCCCGGTACAACCAGATTACTAGTGTTCATTGCCCACTCCTGACATATTCAGAACTAAGATTCAATATGACACTTAAATTACAATCTTCAGGTTGTGCTAATCTTAGCAAATTAGAGAAAGAAAAGTCACAAGAGTTGGAAAATATTTTAAACTGTATCAATAGATACACTTGGGGGCAGTGGAACAAGCAGAAAAACAACAACAACGTTAACGTATTATCAGTTTATAAAGTTGTAAAGTGTTAGCAAACACAAAGCAACACTAGCATTCATTTGGAGTCATGTTTCTGTTGACCTGACAAATGCACCAGAAATGCACTCTCCTTTTAGCTCTGTTTTTCTCCCACTAACCACTGAGGGAAATATCTGGCCGTGAGACTGACACCAAACCAAAACAATGAGCTGAAAGACACTAAAATGCTTCATGGAGCTAAGCGCCACTGTACTATCAGGTGATCACAACGACCATCCCATAAATCATTTGATCCAATACAATTACATTCATTTGTGCAGCTTTAAGTGATAGAATTACTCACGCAATTAAATGCGTGAGCGTGCAAATGCTATTGCAGTGCAGTCTGCACAATACAGTACATGACCCAGAAGCTTATGGCAGCAAAACAACAAACAAACAAGCTGTGATTAACTACATTTTTACTACATGGTGCCATACTTGCAAAAATGTCTTAAATACTTAATGAGCAAAACGGATTTGGCTCTCATTTCATCAAAAAGTGTTTAGCAGGTAATTAGCTGAGAGCAGGTGCTTTGGTTCTGTATAATGTAAACAAAGAAGTGCTGGCACCACTAATGCGCCATGGAAGATAAGTCTATTACTGGGGACTTGTGTACCTCTTTTAGCTATGCTAGTATTAGCACATCAGTGTTATGAATTCAGCTGACAGGCAATGTCTGTCACCTAATGTGTGTGAGGCTTTGAGACTGACAGGAGGAGCTGAGTGTTTTCAGACGGCTGTCACACCCAGCTCCCATCCTTCACTCTTTCATAAACTGTTTGTTGGGAGAGAGAAAGATCCCCAAGGTGTTGCAGAGGGTCAAACAAAACCAAAACAGCAGGAAAAAAGAGACTGCATATTTTTCTTGATTTCTTTTTTTTTTTTACCATGACAAGCACGGACCCTTTTACTAGGGTGGAAATATAACTTTTAAGATCTACAGAGTTTAAAAAAAACAAAAAACGACGGTGAACACGCTGTGAGTTTGCATTTACTATATAATATAAACATCTATTAAACTGCCTTGTTGAGGCTGGTTAATTCAACATTCCTATATGCCCATCAGTGTCTGTTACAGATTAAGGTTGTGCACAGGGCCTATGTGTCAAAGCCAAACTATCACATCTGTACCCAAATGTGAGGCTTCCCTTATCCACATGTTCTGGACGTGTCCTAGCCTGGAAAAATACTGGAGGGACGTTATCCCTAATTCTCTATTTTAACCTAAATCCCAGCCCTCTGGTAGATCTTTTTGGCACCACTGGAGAGGAAGACTTGCGCCTGACTACAACCTAACGCCGCACACTGTACTTCACCTCTAAACCCTCAAAAGCTCCACTATAGAGTAAGTAACTTAAACTAAATATTCCAAAAAGGTGTGGGAACCTTTCCTGAAATACTTTCAGAGCCACCAACTAATCTACCAAGTTATTTCCTCACTCTCTTTTTGTTCTCTCTTTAAATTGACATATCTGTTGTACAATTCCTGTGTCTTCTTTATTCACTTGTGTAAAATCAATAACAAAAAAGCAGTTTAAAGAAGAACAGATGATTACCTGGGTTCCATGAGAACTGCTCCATGTTCCTGAGACAAACAATGAGGAGGAGAACGTAGCTGGTGAAGCGCTCCTTTATATCTGTAGGATAAAATAAACACATTTTGTTGAAGAAGATTCAAGATTTAAGACACAACTGCAGAAACATTGCCTTCACCCACATTTGGTATCTGCATACTGTACTTACAGTATGTACTCACAGGTGGTGTTAAAGAAGGTGTGAAAGGTTTTTAAATTAGATCTGTCAAGTTTTGCTAAAAAAAAAAAAAAAAAGGTGCTATGAGAAAAGTCTGAAATAAGTCGCTGTTCATACATTACAGCAGCATGTCACAATCACAAGGCTTTTAGTCTGATCACAGTATATGTATCCTTTAAACATTCATCTACTACAATTTAAAAGACACAGCTGTAAATATTTAGCATGCCATCATCTATGCTAGTTAGTTAGGAGCATGCTCAGCTCAGAAATCTTGAACAGCGAGAGGGAAATGGCAGCTGATTAAGGCTTCTTGTCTTCTGCTGTCATTAAAATACAATAAGAGTGACTGAGATAAAAACAGGCTGCCTCTGGGAAACAAAAGGGAAATGTACAACACATTTTATATCTCTGTATATCTCCAAACGGATAGATTCATTAAAGACTTGTATGTAAATAAGATAAATTAACCATTTAATTTTTTCCATTACAGTTTGATGCTTAACATTTTAAAATCAATCAGTCATGTTGAATAGATTTCAGCCATACATCTAATGAAAAAAAACTGACAAAATGTATGTTTCATCTACTACATGATTAGCTCAAAATTACCTTTTGAAACGAAAAAGTGTTACTTTTTAACATACAGTATGAGGTCTTCAGATTCTTTGTTTTGTCCACACAACAGTACAAAAAACCCAGATATATTCAATGTCAAGGTCTTCTGAAGCGGGATCATAACAAATATTTGTTTGTAGGAAATATTATTTCATTCTTTTCCATTGTGTACACTCAGCAACAGAAAAGCAGTTAAGAGCTTGTGGAGTAAATCATATTCACAGATCTTGGAGACGCTCAGTCTCCAAGATCCAAAGTCTTTACCAAAGTAAATTCTGCTGAGACAAACATTACATATGTGACAACATCATTTTTCTTGCTCTTTTCAATACTTAAAAGTATTTATAGAAATGTGTGATGTCTGATAGGACATTGAATATCTTACCACTGTTGGACATTTGGAATAAGTTGTTCTTCTCAAATTTCTTGAACACACTTCCTTTGATCTCCACAAACTGTGATTGAGAAAACAGTAGAACAAAGAAAGAAATGCAGTTGGCAGCATTTAGTATCCAGAAAATACAAAACAAACCATGCAGCTGCAACTTAAATGTTTCAACACCAACGTACCAAGTTACATTTTTCTGGGATAAATCTGCATACAAATTATTTAAGTTAAATGTAGCATATATTTTCTTTGTGCAAAAGTTTAGCTGCTTAAACAATTAGGGAGACTGTTGTGTACTACAATAAAATGGGTTGCATATAAAAGTGTGTGTGTGTGTGTGTGTGTACTGACGTTGTTGGACATCATGATGGTGAGCAGGGACTTGTTGTGTGAGTTGAAGGCGACGTTGAGGGTTGAGGCTTGGACCATGATGAGGATGGCATGGAGGACTGACGAACAGCCGCTCAGGAAAACAAATTATTTTAAAAAAGCATTCAGCACGAAATACCACTTCATTCTAAATGAATTTAAAGTATGCATCTTAATAGTTAGACAAACGTCATGGGTTTCTTTTGACATATCCTCGAGCAGGACCCTCTGCCCTGCTCATTCACTGAAGGTCACTCAGTACTTTAAACAACAGCATCAGCTAAATGCTCAGAATTTACAGTACAAGTTATTAAAATCAACTAAGATCCATTCAATAATTAATATAGAAAGATCAATCAAGCATAAAAAACAATACATACAAATAAACTATAGTGCATTGAACTGAGCTGGTTCAGGTCCCTTAGTCCAGCCCAAAGTAAAAAAAAAAAATTGTATTTCAGCAGGAAGGCAACCCAGGCACTGGGAAAACAACGAGGAAGGAAATAAAAAAAAGCCTTTATTGTAGTAGCTAAATCATGAAAAAAAGTCAACATGTTTTGACCACTGTAGGTCTTCGTCAGGGCTAATTAGCTGCTTTTTAAAAGGATTTAGCCACTACAATAAAGGCTTTTTAATATTTGTTTCCTCGTTGTTACTTGTTCTTACAAGTGCCTGGATTGCCTTCCTTCATCCTTTTCCCCCACATTTTCCAAAAGCACCCGACACATCTTTGATCTATGGCTAAGTATACAGAGCATTTCTTCCTTTTCTTTATATTCTATCCGTCTTGTTGAAAGAAAATCAAACCAAATTTCATTCAAGTGATGCATCACTTAAAGGCTTCTTTTATCTTTTTCAGTGGTCACACACAGCTCACAAAGAAATAATAAGTTATGGGCATTTCATGAGATTGTGACTGCATGTCATCTGTCAAACATCACACAAAGGAAAGAGATACCCAATATCAATCACACAATTCAAATTCGACATCCATATTTCTGCTGAACAAGAAGGATACAGACGTAAAAGACGGCCATGAGGAAGTGAGGAATGACTCCTATACTGTCTCTCTTCCGTTCTTTGGGTTCTGTGGCCGTCCAGTAGAGAGCGTCCAGGATGTCTTGACCGAAAGAGGAGAAGAGGCGGTCAGCCACCTGACAGAGGAAGGACAAGTGAGAGCCAAACTTATTAACAATGGCAACCAGACGTTTGGTTTACTTCCTCTTGCTTACATGGATGCATCTCGTTATTTTTTTGGTAGTTGGATTCAGTTTTGTTCTCTTTTGAGATAAGATCACACCTTTCATTTGGCTGTCTATCAAAGGTCATATCAAGATAAGCAAAATTACTCTTCATAATAACAAATCTCACATTAAATCAAATAAAAGTGGATTTCAACTGCTTCAAATGTGCAGTCTGACATGTAATGCACTTTTACCTTTTGCGACATCATGGTTAATTCCCAGGTTTTGAAAACAATTTTGCAGCCTTAACATTGATACAGTACTATGGGTACTCCTTCTATAACTATAACTCTGTACGTTTGTATTTGGCCCATTTAGGTTATAAATGCTTGATGACAAAGCCGTTGTACCAGTGGCCAGATTTATACATCGACTGTGTGTATATTCAAGTCCAGAACTATGTAAAAACAACAACCTATGAACACACTTGAAGGTTTGAATCCACCCATGTTTAAGAACACATGCCGTTATTTTACCACCACATTTCAGATGTGAGCGTATAAAAAGTACCTCCAACATGTTGTAGATGATGTAGAGTTTGATGACGGACTGTCCTCGGATCAGGTGGTACATCATGGAGTAATCAACGTAATGCATCATGGAGAAGCACAGCACCATGATCAGACCCTTCAGCACGTCACATACCTGCGCTGGCTGCAGCAGCCGAGACCCACTGACCACACACATAAAACACACAGAGATCAACTTAGAGTATCTGTATTGAATATAAAAACACATTAAACCAACATTCAAGAACATTCTGGCGTACTTGAACACATACGTCCATGCTGATAGTGCAGTATATCCACAAGAGCCGTATATGTTTAACACAATAACATTCATTGTTACCCGAGTGAACAATAAAACATGTTTGTTCTCAGATGTAACGTATGCTGATAAACAAACACATTTTTACCAAGTAAAAAGTATAATCATGGCTGCAACATCACTGACCACTGCTAGTTATGTAGGCTCTGAATAATCTCTGCATGCGTGGACACAGAAGGTCAACAACAAGGGTTCAATTTCATTTCTGTTCAAAATGAGATACCCCACATAGAAGGAAAAGGAAAAAAATAAATATTAAATATTAAAGTTAGCATCTCCTTTATACAAAACATTATCTCATTCATCTCCTCTTAATATGTTTTTGTTCTGTGCCTCTGCTCTTATAAACATTACATCCTTGTGGTTCTTATCTGCCAAACTGACTACAGCACACCAACAAAGATTCATATGTGTTTGAGCATCTCTCTTTATGGAAATATTTAAATTTTGTTACCAAAATGGGTGCAGCATTTTGGACAGAAATGGTGTTAGATGAGCAAAACAAATGGAAGAAAAACAGATAATAATGTGTTTAAAACATGTGCAGCCTTTATAATTAATAGCAATGGTTGAAAGTGGCAGCTTGAGAGCATGTTAAGAGGAGGGCTGACAAATCCAAAGGAGCGGTTATTTATTTTACTATGACAGGGATAACCGAGAAGAGCCGGAGAGAGAGCTTAACTCTAAGACATCCTGCATATTTTACATGTCAACTGTGTGACTGGACTACATGTCCACAACCACCACCAACTGCAGTGAAAAGAATATGTTTCATCCACTCCCCCCACAAGCTTCTTACTGACCATAAATCACAAATTCAATATTCACAAACATTATGGTTTTCATACAGAAAAAAGTACCTTCTACCTTCTGATATGACTGTTGAAACATGATATGGCAGAATTACAAAGCGTTTTGCTGTTGGCTGTTTATTTTACCATAATCCCACAAAGATTACAGTAAAATTGATCTCAATAACAGCTAGAGAGAAGTACCGGCACGGAAGCTAAGCAATGTACTGCTGTGGACAGGGGAAGCAGCAAAACGTATTATAGTCATCTAAACGAAGAATAGACAAATAATATAGAATACTTTCAGCTCTTTACCATGCTGTCAGACAGCCCTTTCCGACGGGGAACTAAAGCCGCTATATCCATCAACGCTCTCTCCATCAACGCTCTCTCCAAAGCCACCAGACTCCATTGAAAAAAACTAATTTTACCTCGGTTAGTTGTTTGTGTTATTGTTTGACTTTGGTTGGTTTGGTTTCACCAAACTGAAAGAGGCTGTTTGACGGCAAGTGGTGAAAATATTCAAAATACAGCGTACACTTACACTTACAGTGATATTGATATTTTAGGTGGGCCTTTTTATAGGTGGCTAAAATAAATGTTTCTGCTGCCCCTGTCCACAGCAGTACATTGCTTAACTTCTGTGCTAGTACTATTTTCCAAACTGGGGGCATGCCGACCGACATCTACTGTAGCTGCACTGACTATGACTAAGTACCTCACACAACCCCACTTCAAACAATACAAACTATCCCTTTAATTTTGCACATTGAACCCTCTCTACAGGTAACAATTTTCCACTTATTTACTATAAACCACACAGACTAGTACTTGACTAACTCACTAGAGCACAAGACATGGCAGGACAACAATGAGCTACTCTAACAGCCATTATTACCTTAATTAACTTTAGCGGCTGTTGATTAGTCTTGCATCACAACAACGGGGCTACTCCTCCTCACCCCGTGACACTTTTTTAAAACATGAGAGGAAAATAAATCATGTTTCAGATGGAAGAACGCAGGGCTGGAGGGTGTGAAGATGTGGACTATTTTAGGAGCCGACTCCAAGCTGAGACAGGAGGAAATGGCGTGAGTTTAGGAAGATGTGTAAATGAGCTTCATAGAGTGTTCTCTGAATTGTGTGCAGTTGAGCACAAAGCTGGGAAGAAAACGGGATGAGATGAACATCTGGGCCATTTGTCCGAAGCATAAAAGACAATAATTGCCTTCATAACCAAAGAATATATATGAGTTCAGTTAGAATCCACACTATTTCACCGATGAGGTGTATTTACATAAAAGCCCTTAACCCTTGTTGTTATCTCTCATATCTATACACATGACAGAGGATAAGGTTCAGATAAAACTGTACTATCTAATATCAGAAAGGCTTCCCTATGATGTTGAAGATTTCTCTTGGTTTGTTTTTTCCTGAAGCTACAGCTCCATCCAGTGGACACATCTGAAGTCATTCATTTAAAACACGCATGCCTTAAAAATTATAACAAATTACCCGTTATTGCATAACTTTTTTCCCACTTGATGTAAAGGTTGTTTTTTTTCAGTGCTCAATGTACAATTATTAATTATTAATATATAAATAAATAAAGGTTTAGTGTACTAGGGCAAAGTGTGCTGTGGCAGAAGATAAAGGAGTGAGGTAAGAGTTAGTTAGAAAAAAAAAATATGAGCATAAAATAGGACCACTGCTAAACTAATACAAAAATAAAAAATTAACGAAATCAGACATAAAATATACAAGGGCACCATTAGTAGGGCTGCAACTCATGATTGTCTCCTTTCAATTAACTGGAAAACATGTTGTCTATTAAAGACTAAACAGTTAGTCTAGTCAGTTAGTATTTAAGTTTCTCAAATTTAAAACTTGTGTGTCCTTGCATTGGACAAACAATTGTTTTTAAGTGAAAACAAGATGTTTTTTCTATCTTGGTGAGAGGGCTCACGACCACTCGTAAAATGTTCTCTTACCTAAGAGAAGAGCAATAATAAGGTAAAACATTGGTGAATTCCAGAAATCAATGGGTACTAACAAAATAAACAAATTGTGTGTGTGTGTATATATTTACACACACACACACACACACATACACACAATTTGTTTATTTTGTTAGTACCCATTGATTTACAAAAATGTACAAAAATAGGAGGACATTTTTTTCCATTTTTCATGCTTCCTGCATGAGGCTTGCTTGATAAATTACTTAAACAAGTAATCAATCATCAAAATTGTTGCTGGTTAATTTTTTGTCAATCTTCTAATCAAATAACGGATTAACAACATTACATCATCATCATCTTGAAAACACGTGTTGGTAAACAGCAGCTTTAGTATTCAGGTGTTAAAGGTGCTCATGCATCTTATCCCCAACATGTGCGAGACACACACGAGTCTCTGGAGGCAAAGCTGCTGGTAGTGTAGCAAGTACAAAGCAGTACTATCTCTATTCTATAAGCATCATCTCCATAACATAACAACATATGTTTGAGTGCAGCCAGCTATGTGCCGCATTCCAAGTAGCCATCACTTTGTGTCATTCATACTGCATTAGCCTTGTAGGTGGCATTAGGACTTTGCACCAGAAAAAAAAGCTTGATTTCTGATTCAAAACCTTGTTAGAGAAGCAAACCTGCAGAGCAGCTGTGGAAGGCGAATATGTTTTTCCCTTCCACAACAACAACTGAATTAAAGACAATTGAGCACCAAAATGCTCCAGATGAGCTGTACAGTAAGCAGCCCTCCAGTTTAAGCATGTGCAGCTGTATCACTGACAAGCAACATGGCGATGAGAATGAGCATGCACTCTCAGCAAACCTTGCCTGGATGAGATAAAAAAAAAAAAACAGACTTATGGAGGGACCAACATGGCTGCTCTGGCTTAGAAAATGGATGCAAGGAGCCAAGCTGTATATTAACAGACACAGTGGAGATGAAGAGAAACTAGTGAATGGATGTAGAGGCCAGTTCAGGACAGTGACAACATTTATGAAGCATCGACAGGCTTTAGGGAGCGTACCTGCTTCTTCTGCAGTAGGGGCATGTGCGTGCCCTGCAGGGGGGAGGAAGGCGAGGGGAGAATCAGACAAAGGGTGAGGCGAGCAGGAGGACAGGCAGTGTCCATCAGGGGGGATCGGGTACATATTAAGCTGTGCGTTTACTGCACTACTTTTCTGTGGTGGAAGAAGTGTTCAGTTCTTTTATTTAAGTAAGAGTAGCAATAAAACAGAGTAAATATATTCTGTTACAAGTAAAAGTCCTGCATTCAAAATCAAGTAATAGTACAAAAGTATTAGCATCAAAATATACAGTGCTAGTTATGCAGAATGGCCTATTTCAGAAACATATGGTACTTGATTATAATTAGTGATGGATTAATGTGTTCACTTAAAGTTATTAAAAGCACAATGAGTAGGATTTGTCGGTTGCAGTTTGTAAACACAACATTCAAAGTTGGCCCCTCCTTCCCGGGTCAAGGAGTGTGAAGGTGCTCGGCAGTGGGTGAAAGAAAACCCCAGATTCACCCCCGTTATGAGTTTTGTCCGCTTGACGTTTTACCTCGCTATATTTTAGTTTTTTTCTGTGCTGTTTATGACATTTTTCGTAACTTGTTCTTGGATGCGTGTTTACGATCTGGCACCAAATCGCTACATTTTTATAGATGTTGAAGCCCAGAATCATCCCGGACACAGGATCAGTGTTTCTGCAGAGACAGACATCGCCACACACTGTTATTTTGGTACGAATCTTTACATTGTTTATTTATTTTTTTATCCTACTCAATGTGTCTTTCAGTAATTAAAGTAATACTACAGTGTAAATACATTATTTTACAAGTAAAAGTCTGCATTGAAAATCAAGTAAAAGTACAAAAGTATTAGCATCAAAATATACCTAAAGTACCAAAGGTAAAAGTACTCATTATGCAGAATGGCCATTTCAGAATCATATATATTATATTACTGGATTTGTAATTTTAGTTATTTTAATTACTTTATATACTGCCGAGTAGCTTAATCTCTACTAATATATCAAAAAGTATTAGTTGATTTATAGTTTGTATTAACAATATAGATCTGCAAAGTAGGTAGTAACTAAAGTTGCCATATAAATGTAATAAAAAGTGCAAAATGTACAATATTTGCCTTCAAAATGTAGTGAAGAAGAAGTATGAAGTAGCACATAAAAATTGTGCCAAAGTTAATCTATTTAGTTACACTGCTGCTTTTTAATTTCAATATTACATGATTTCCAATGACAGAATAATTTGCATTCGGCATTGATCATTTTCGCCACGTTACAGGTCAGAGTTGAGCCACAATGAACTCTGTTAGAGACAAACAAAGAGAGATTCATCAAGTGAATCTGGAAATTCTTGTGTGAAACCATCGTCTACTTTCCAAAAACAAATACAACAGAGAGCATCATTTCTTTTTTTTCTTTTTTACAAATGCTGTGTATGTGGAAAATGATTGCATTTTTAGGGTGGGGCATTTTATGCCTTTATTTGATAGTGACAGATGAGAGAATCAGGAAATATGGGGAAAGAGAGGTAATGAAATGCAGTGGTCCAGAGAAGCAGGGAATTGAACTAGCAACTTGTTGCCTAGAATGTGATTGCATTTTAAGGTTTTTTTGCTTTTAATTAATGTTCAGTTATAAGTTATTATTCAGAAAGCAGCCCACACCTCTGAATGTTAGTACAGATGTGTTTGTACCTGAGGCTTTTGTGCTGCTGTGTTATAATATCAAACATTGTATGCAGGTTTATGTAAAATCTATGTGTTTATTCTGGTATGCACGTATAATTATGTGGCTTTACTAGTAGGAGAGAGTGTGTGTTTAGGCTCTGACCTGAAGCCACAGCATGGCAGTGTGAGGAGGCGGAGCACGGCCAGCAGCACCCTGAGGGGCAGGAGGGTGAAGACGTAAAGGAAGGCGTCCACACACAGAAAGAAGCCAAATGTCATCAGCTGGAAAAGTCACACAGAAACACTTCCAAGTCAAACATCGATATGCAGCAAGAAAAACCACCAAGTTAAAGAATGAGCATCAGTGGGAAAGATACCGTACAGCCTGCAGACACTTTTACTTTTCATCTTTAGGTATTTATCTGTGTCAAAAGACAAGAACAATAAAATAAAATAAGATAATAAGGTACTCTTTCCACTGAGGAAAAGCCAGGCGAAAGCTAATAAAAAAGAAGACTACTCAGCAGAAGACACATACCTTCACAGTTCCCCACATACAAATAGCCATTGCCTTATCATTTTTTTTTTTAAATAAGTGAATTTAAGCCAGCTGATGTCTTCTTCTCCTACTTCTAACTGGGAAAAACATGAACGCACTGAGGTAAGTTTTTGGTAGAAGCTGGTGGGAGGGTTTGTCTCTCATTGGTGGATTGTATGTGACTCGTCAGGTGCCCATGAAGTTGGTTAGTCTGTGTAACATAGTAAAGTCACTGAGGTTTTTTATGTTTACACACATTCCTCTCTTGCCCCCAAAGGGAAAACCAAGGAGCGAGTAGGAGCTATGGTAGTCTGGGCTCACTTGTTCGGTTGTATTTCTGCAGAGAGAGGGTCTACTCAACTCCAGAAACAACAAACAAAGACATAAGAGGACAGCCTCAATGGCCTAACTGTGCGATTTTAAAGCATAACTGTAATTTTATAACTTGTGTCAGTCTTGTTAACAGGTTTCATGTTAACCTGTGTTTTTAGATGTATTGGTCATGTATCAATGAAAACCGTATGAGACACATTCCTATAGAGGCAGCACACAAAGCAGATTAATCCACATTTTATGTTTCAACTCTGCCACCTGGTGGTTCTTGAAAAGAACAACAAAAATAAACTGCTGTGAGCGAGCCACATGGCAAAATAAAATGTTTTATATAATAATGTTTTACCTCCATCAATTATTTGTACTAAATTGTTGCAGTGTATATATGTATATATGCGCTGTGTACTTGAGAATGAAACTAATGATTATTTTCACAACAATGTTTTTTCTTAATTAACTAAATTATGTCCAAAATAATGACTAATACAAACGTTTAACAGTCTAAAGTGACGTTTTGAAATTGCAAACTTGATCTGACCAACGGCTAATAAAGTTTAATTTATAATGATATTAAATGGAGAAAGCTAGCTGGTTAAAGCTTTATTTGTGAAGGTTTAACCAACAATTCTTCTGGTATTTTATACATGATAAATGACAAAAACAAGTGATTGATTTCAGCGTTAGAGCAGAACATATAGAGGGATTATAAGGTTTAGGACTGACTCAGTTTGACACAGTTATGTGCAGACCATGAGCTGTAAACTAAATGAAATGATGACAGCAGACAGATGAAGATAAATGAAGAGAAAGAGGGCAGCTGAGTTCAGGACTTATACATATATTTATATTATAAAGTACCTTCTCCAGCTCCTTGGGAATACGCATGCATGTGTAAACTCTCTCTCTGCGCTCGGTGTACTTTGCCTCATTGTGTTCCAGGAAGTAGCCTCTGGTGAGCTCTGCGTTAATGAAGCGAGTCAACGACGGATCTGGAACAACATCAGAGCACCAGTGTTAGCACAAGGCCATTGTCTGCAACAATTACAACCACCGCTATCAACACAATGAGAGCGCCAACGCTTTGAGTGTCTCACTGCAAAGTGAAAGAGAAGGAAACTTCTCTGAAAGGTGAAAACTGGAGGTTTAACAATATTCTTAGCTCACTGTTTGATTCAATGCAACATGAATACATCTTTATAATGGCTAAACATGCAAAATGAACTTCTTTGTGATATACAGTAGGTTTTGTCATGGTTAACATGACTCTGAGAGAAACTAAATAAAGTGAGAGGGACAGTTTATTGTAACTTTGCCATAAAATTTAAAAATGATTACATATTGTTATTTTAGCTAGGTATAATGAGCCTATGGCTGCAACTAATGATTATTTTCATTTTGATTCATCTACTATTTTTATTTTTTATTTATTGCTTAATCATTTGGTCTATGAAATGTCAGAAAATATTGAAAAATTTATCAAAAGTTCACAGAGCCCAATATGACACATTGTAGACAAATCAATAGACTAGTTTGTCAAGAAAACATCCAAAACTCAAACATATTCAGTTTTAGTATTACTAGTATTATAGGAGACTGTGAAAACAAATAACAAGCAAATAAAAAGGTTTGACACGCTGAAACTAGAGAACTTTAGGCATTTTTGTTTAATAAATATATATTTTTCTGTTAATCGTCAATTTGCCTTGTAAAAGAAGGCATGTTTACACCAAGAGAGGCGTTTTCCATATTTCGAACATGATTTCGAAGAACTTTTCAAAATGAAAAAGTGACTGAATTAGTCTATTAGAAAATCTAGACTCTTCAAATCAAAATAAAGTAATATATCTTGTTATAAAATTGTTTAATATATGCAAAAAAAAAAATGAATACAGTGAAAAGGATTTTTTTAAAAAATAAAACAGGCTGGATTCGTTGAAATGTCTTAGTCTAACTTCATCCTAATTGCCCCTCATACTGTGTTGAAATTATTTCCATTTGAATTGAACCTGTGGGATCCTGTCAAACATGTTATTCTTCATAACTGAAGACAAAGATTAATACATTTTCACGTTAAACATCACATGGCCTACTAGTATAATGTTGGCTCAACAAGCAACAGTTTTGCTGTTAAAGTCAAAGTTGCAGATAGAGCTGAAACACGTTGGGGTTTAATCGGGTCAAAGCAAAAAACTAATTTCAGCACCACAAAATAACAGTCACATGAACTAGGGCCCAAAAACATTACAATATATTTGAATTACATTTTTAAACGTTCCCTTTTGTGCAAATTTGCATCTTATCTCAGCTACAGTGTCTTTTCGTATTTGTCCTTTCTACTGTCCAATATTTATTCAGCAGTGTTTACCTAACTTCAGATTTGCCCTTTACTTGTTCTTTATTAAATAAAATCTCACTGTGCCAGGTCAAATGAGGATCCATGTTAACAGGTCGGGTTAAACCTAAATCTGTGACTCAATGAGAAGTTATGATGGAAGGTGTAGATTGCCACTGCAAACACTTTTATCGTACTTTATTTTGACAGCAGTTGCCAAACATGGTGCCTCCATGTATTTAGATAGTCACACATTTTAACAGCTGAGTTTTTGGTGTATTTGAATATGTGACATCAGTTTCAATGACGTCAGAGCATTAAAACCATATGTTGACAGGTGAGGTGTCACTACAGTAGGGCTGCAACTATTCTATAGATTATTTTCAGTATCTGGCAATCAATTTCCAGATTAACTGATCAATCATTTTGTCCATTTAATAATATTAAATATTAACATTCTTGCTATAATACAGGTGTCATATACTATTCAAATGTATTGTTTATTCCAACCCAGTCAGAAACTAAAAAGATATTCATTTAACCATCATATATGACAAACAATTCTCACATTGGAGAAGCTGGGACATAATTGCTGCTCACTTTTGTCAAGTAACTTGTTTCTGCCCTTTGTGTTATAATGTTTCTCTCTGGGGTCACATGTATTATCTTTATACCTATCATAGTGTGTGACCCTGTCTTATTGAGATGATAAAATATTATAAAAATGTTTTCAGAGGCAGTATAGCTCACATTTATCAGGTCACACATCAGATGGGTGACATAATTTAATGTAACACCTGTAAGGCATGATTTGTAGACACCCTGTAGTAAAAACTGTGGTTAGATAGTGCGACTTACTTAAATTACATAATATTTATTGCTCACTGAACTTTAAGCAGCTAACTGCACAGGCAGTCATGCAGCCATGCAAACTAACTTTAGGCATTACTACATTAGCTAGATAGTGAGAGAGAAGACCCAGAACTAGTTTAAAAGAATAACTTCACTGTCTCAGATGCAGAGTTGTTTTTAGTTAGCAGGAGACAGTTCATTATTACATAGTTAATCAAGCTAGCACTGACTGTAACGCTAAAAAAAAAAAAAAACAAGCGTTTGACAGCTCTCTACTCAGCTTAAACAAAATAACATTACTCCTGAAGCTCTTCTAACTTGTTATGTTAACTTGTTAAAAGTCTTGTTATCGTGATATGAATATATTCATCAAGTCACAACAGTAATAACGCTAATGCTAACAGCCAGCAAATGCGTTGTTGTTTAAAGCTAAAACAACGCATTTAAGACGTTTATTAGCTGTAACGGCAGTAACGTCTGCCCAACGGTTACCTGCTGGGTGCTCCCGTTGCTCCCTCCTGGCAGCGCTTATATCGTAAAATCCCAAAGTTTCTGGCAGGTCTGGAGTTATACCGATTTTACCGGACTTGTGCAAATCATCCCACGGCCGTTTCTGTCTTTTCTTTAGCTCAATTTCTGCTTCTTTCTCCTCTGACAGCTCGGTGCCCGACACGTCCGCCATCTTTACTTTGGCCGCCGCGTCGCCCTGTGCAACGTCACCGCAGTGTGGGTAGAAACAAATGACGTAAAAACGGCGAACGTCACGAGGAAAAGCTTTCTTGGACAACATTTTTGTGTTAATAATAATTATAGGTAAAACAAATGTAATTTGTGCAATGCTGAACCAGAATCTACAACATAATTTATTGTGCAATTGAATACATTTTGTGTAAAACTAATCATAATGTCAAAATTGATTGTAAAAGTATAATTACAATTATAATTATGATACATTTAACATTGAATTCATGCTAGGCTACATTTTACATACATAAAAAAAAGTGATAATATTGTCAAATTGTATAATGAAGTCTTTAAAGAAGAATAATGTATATATGTATATTTTTCTCACATAATTTGATATTTATGTAGTTTATTCACCCCCATTTTATTTTTTTATTGTCTTAATCATCATTATTGTTTATATTTTATTCATTGATTTTTTTCAATAATAAAAATAACTTTTTAACTATTTGTATTTAATTGTTGGATTTAAATCTGGCTCGGTTTCAAATCTGTGCTTCTTTGCAGCATGTCACAGAGCTACAGAGAAAATAATGACATGACAATTATAAAATAATTAAATGTTGTTGCAGTAGCAACTATAATCCACTTGGTGTCGCCAAAGCTCCACCAAACCTTCCTGGATTTAAAGTCTACCCAACAACAGGCCTGTTCTCACTGAGTTATCTGGAGAACTTTGCAGAGTAGTTCATGTTCCAAGTTTTACTCAGCAAAATTATTCAAGTAACTCAGCTAAGCAGATGAAGGATGAATACAGGGACGATAGATCAAATCCAGGATAAATCTTACAGAATATATTACCTGTTTCTTAAATGTTTTAATGTTTAATATCCTTAATACAAAGAAACACAAATACAACCAACTACTGATGAACTGTAGTTAAATGTTGGGCTTTGCAACAATTATGTTATCCAGTGTCAGAAAACTCAAGGACATAATTGCACTAGATAGACTGAGTGCAGCTACACATTAGAGAAAAAAATCCATGCCCAGATTCACCGCTAGATATTATTTTGACATCTTCATCACGTTCCAAGATTTATTTAGTGATTTCCTACATTTCCCAGAATGCTTTTCAATAACCCCTAAGGACCAGGGGAGACGGTGCATGAACCTATAGTTAAGATGTTGAATCAAAAGTGAATGTATGAGCATACAGTATATATGAAACCAAGTAATGAAATAGTGTTTATGATGATGATTTCACCTCATATTTAAAACACAACCTATCTTGCATTCTGGTATTCCGAGGGTTCTTCTGTTTCTTCTGCAGTGGATTCCTCCCAATATCATCATTAAAAATCAGCAGAAAATAGCAGCCCTGTAAAAAAGATTTCTCTCTTTCTCCTGATGTCGAAACATGATGTTTAGGTTAGAACATTATCTCTTGTTTATAATGAGAGAGAAAAGCACAACACAACACTTTCAGTACAGAAATGCAGTTTTCTAAAGTTAGATTTTTGTCATTTAAATTGTAGACGGGAATGAAACTGTACCCTGTTTCCTGTCAGAAAGATCAGTCAAATCCACCATTTTCAACCAAGCAGCAAATCATAATTTCCAAATTGACGAAAAAAGTTTCACAGCGACGTCCACTCAGCAGCTGTTCAGAAGCGTTCGACTGAACTACACCTTCTTCCTCACTAGATATGGCGATGTCCAGTTGTTTTGTTCAAATTTACATTTGTCTGAGCACTTTAAGGACTATTCATGTTAGACGAAGAGCTCCAGAAGAGCTACTAAATGGACTTTGAGGTCAGCTGCGGTTTTCAACGTCAAGAATAAACTTTCTAATGATTCATCAAACTAATCAGAGCTAACAGTAAATAGAGTAAACAAATAAACAGATGCTGCATGCACACATGATGCATGTAACACACTTCAAATTATTTTGTAAGCACGGTTTATTGGCACACATAATGGTAAAGCATACATACCAGACATCAGATATGACACTGAACACCTCTGCTATATAATGTACAAATGGTGTCTAATAATACTAGGCTCAAACATATTTAGAAATGTGTTAGCTTCCTTACAAATGCACAAATAAATACCCATAAGATCCAATTGTATAAAGACATATGTCGCTGTCTTCTTGCCCACTTTCAAACAAAAGTCCAACAAAAGAGATCAGGGATATAGTATCAATTCAATTAAAGATTAAAGAACAATTGTGAGCACAAATACAGGGATATCAAAGTATTTCTGTGGGGTGGATGGGATTTTGTCTGTGTGTTGTTTTCAAAATGTAACATTGTTTTCTTCTCATGTCACAGAATATACAAGAAATGTGACTTACTTTGTGGCTTTGGTTGTGCACTAGCTAAAGAGGATGGGAGACATCAGAGAGTTTTGGTTTTTGACCCAAGCAAACCAGCGTCCATCCAAACCACCCAACAGAAATCTGAACCTCCTGCACAAAACAAAACAGCTGCCATATCCAAACTGGTTTCAGTGGCTGATTTACAGTGGACAAAATAGATTCCACCTCTATTTACAGAGCTACAAACCTTGTAACAGTGTTCCCAAACTGATGAACCCAAAAGGAAAATCAGACTGATGTGTTTTTTTTTTTTTTTAAAGTACATATATCAAACAAAATAAAAATCCTATAAAATCATGCAGGAAAAGGCTTTAGTATCAGTTTGGGAGTAGGTCGTTAAAGGGAGAGAAGTCCAATTTTGGAGGAGGAAAAAAAAAAAAAAAAATCAACATTAATGCATCAATGCGTGTCGGCAAAGTTCACATACTGATCAGCAAAATTACAACGTGACTGCAAAGGATTCTGAGAGAAGCAAAATACCAATAGACTACGAACACAATCAAACTGGTTTGCATGAAATCACAATCTGTGACGACCGCAGTAATGTGGAAAAACAATCCTAGGACACGATTTTCCCTCGTTTGAATGGAGTCCATAGCGGTAGAGAACTTTTATTCCCTCTTAATTGGAAATGGAAATAAACAGCAATAGCAGAAACAAACCAACAGCCGACTGAATTTCCAATAAAAATGCAATTGCTTCAAAACAATGTTTCATTTGTCTCCAATGTGGGTAGATGCTTCCATCGGCTCCGTTAAAAACACTTTGCCTTCTCACTGCTGAGCTTGCCATTTTTTGAGACATTTTGTTTGTTGTTTTTATTCTTCTTCTTTTCTCCCCTCTGTCTACTGTCAGCATGATGACTTGCGACCCGCAGGTCAACCAATCACAGCTGTAGTATTCCACTAGACGAGAGGTTTGTATCTGAGGGAGAATTTGATCCTCAATTTTCCACTGCATTCTTGAAAAAAAAATGCCCACGCCTTGGTATTTTTACATTACAGTTGCATATGACTTATATGCATTTGTTGTCTTTGACATGTGGATATTGCTGTGCAATGCTGCCAGTGTTCTCCAAGATGATACAGTGATTCAGAGAAGAAGAAAATATCCAGAATATTTTTGGCTGGACATGCCAGTGGTGAGTTTGCAGATTCTGATTCAGTACAATGTTGTGAGGCGTAGAAGCACTGCCCTCAGGGGGAAGGAAGAGGTTGAAAAGTCCAGTCCACATGGAGTCAAGGATCTGTTTCTTCTTCTTCTTTTGTTTTACTGCGAGGGCTGGGGTGCTGTGCTCTCAGGCTTGCTGTCCTGGCCGGCCGGCGGTTTGCTGCTCCAGGGAGCGTTGTTGCCCAGAGCCGGGGAGCTGTTGAAGTCATCCTCATCGTCCAGGCCGTTGGTGGCGTCGTACTGCGTGTTCTCCAGACGAGTGATCAGACGCTCATCCTCGTCCCCGAACTCGCCGCCCATCAGGGTCGGCTCGCCAACCACCATCACATCCTGGAAAGAGAAAGAGAGCAAGTTTACAAATGAAAAAAAGAAAAGAAAGGAAATTACTGATGTTCTTGTTCACGGGTTCACACTTTATAAAGTGGTCACGTCATGTTCAGGCGATGACTTGTTTTGTCACACTTACAATTGTGTTATTTCACTTTTTATTCATATACTTCTTATGCTGTTTGAATGTTGGCATTAACTTACAATCAGGTCACAGCTGTGTTGTTTATTGTTTTGTTTTTTTCTAGACACCAAATATTTTCGTTTTTTTTTCAAATGGGGTTTTGAATGGATTTCTCACACACAAAAATGTGTGAAAAAAGTTTTTATCAAGTTTGTGTCAATATAAAATTACCACAGTAAACTAACACTAAGCCCTAAAAATCTTCTCAATCACCATTTAAAATGTATTTAGTTTTGTCTTATTGCTAACCAGGCTACATAAACATGAAATACATGATCTTATCAGAACAGTCACATATTTACGGATTTCTCTTGTTGAATGTGCTGGCTTCTTTCATTACTAAACCTACTTTTAGTTTATCTGACTAGTTTTACATGTTTTAAAACTAGATTTTTAACTCGGTTTTAAAACTGGTACACAAATATAATGAATTTTCACACAAGCACCCGTGACGTGTTTTCAGTTTTGTGCAGGAGCGTCCATATTAAGCCTTGGGGTGATTCAAAATTAATATGCTAAAGTGAGGGAGAAATCACCAGAGAAGAAATGAAGGCATATCTGTTTCATCTGAGACCAAAGCACCATCTGAATATAAAGTGAACTCACATCCACCCAAAAGACCTTATAACATTTGCATTACTTCAAATGAATATGAATATACATAAAATATTTTAATCAACCGCCTTTTCAAATGGAGGATTAAAAATACAACAAGGTCATAAAGAGAAACATTTACAAGACCTTCAATCAGCAGCTCGTGTCTTTACAGTATTTGATCTATTTCTGTGTTTGTTTACCATGTTTTCTGTTTCCCAACTAAGCGAGGAGCGCTCAAATCTGCTAAAATGGGAAGTGTTTTTCAGCTTCAACACAGACCCCCTGCTTGCAAAGTTTGTGTGTGTGTGTGTGTGTGTGTGTGTGTGTGTGTGTGTCTGTTTGTGTGTGTGTGTGTCAGACGTCGTATCTGGTGAACCCGACCCTCTGGTCAACCCCTCTTGAAGCACTCGGTGCAAATGAAACCTTTCCGTACACAAAGCGGATTCCCCGAGCGCTCTGTACCCGCCCCAATCAATACTCATCATGTAAGACATATTTCACAGAGATGGCTCTCTCACAGAGGGTCAAGGAAGGGAAGGAGAGAGATTTAGCCATTATCCACTGCAATCTGTGACTCCGCTGATGAGTGTTTTATTCCATGTTTCAGGGCAAATGCCTCTGCCCTTCATGAACAAAGTAAATTTCTGTTGAACAATAATCACTGGAAGGTCATTTCTGGATTCAAACGTTGATCAATTTGCTCTGAATCATGGCTGTATTTCTTTGTGTGTGTGTGCTGAGTCTGTGAATCTCATCTCTCTTTGACTGACTAAGCATCTCCCTGCTGGCAAGCCCCAGCGCCACCCACTGTA
>CALSCE010010666.1:6680807-6702516 GCA_943593645.1 Bovichtus variegatus
ACACACACACACACACACACACACACACACACACACACACACACACACACACACACACACACACACACACACACACACACACACACACACACACAGATTACTGTGCAATCACATACCTGAACACAAACACGCAAACTCAGATTAACCCTAACACACAAGGCAAATACAAGGCAAATACACTAACCCAGGATTGTACACAGAAATCCAACAAACACACATGATAACTTCCAGCAAGCATTGATGTAAACATACAAACAAAACTAGACAACTTAGCACACTTCAACCACCCCCCTGGCAGTTTATTTATCGAAGCCATCCGCAAACCCCCCTAGCGACCACTTCTACACCCCACTATGCTTTAATCAGGCTAATTAATTTAGGTGAGCTTTTCAACTAAATGACAATATCCACACTGATTTGTCAATTTGCATAGCTAATTAAGTCATTAGCTAAAAACGTGCTGATTGCCAACAAGCCATGCATTCACCATCTGTTCCTGTGAGGAGGCCTGTCAACCTACCTCTGGCCAATTTCGGGCCAAAAAAAAAAAAATCCTCAGACGATAACAGCTGGTGGCTAGTCTGAGACTGGGGAGCGCTAATTGTGAGCTAATTAATACTGTCAACTTGTCTACTCATCTCGTTAAGAGTTAGCTTTAGCGCTAGCTAAGCGGCGACGCTTTGAATGGGCCGTCGCAGCGAAGAACGCCTCCCTGCTCCCTTCAATCAATAAACAGTGTCATTAGCATATTTTACAGAGATTAGCAGCGTATAGTTTGGAGGACATATTTGCTTGTCATGCCTCCATAACAACAAGTGGGAATAAGTGGTGGCGGGATTATGTTGATAAATGGGCATGAGAACAAAATTGTCCCTTAAAGCAGCAAAGAAAGACAAACACTATTTGAAATAGAAAGAAAATTACAAAAAAAAAAATGTCAATCCCGCCCCCCCATCCAAATTTAGAGAAAGACAGACAGAATCTACAGTTTAAATATTGTTTTCTATGTAAATGAGTTTGTTCATTTGTTTATTGACATCATGCTAACATCACAAGACAACTTTAAAGGATAACACTGATGACTGGTTTCTTTTCAGAAAGGTAATTTAGCAGAGATTATCAGTAATTTCCTAAAACAGCTGTATACTAGCTAATGTTACTCACACAATAGAGTAAATAGTGCATTTGTTGGGGACTATTTTCAGTGGCGGATTAATACACATTTGGTGCTCTGGTCAGTATTTGGGGAATAAGGACGGTGTATGTGGGATTGACTCAAAATAAATTGCAATTACCACGTTCATATTAATGAAGGAAGGATTCACCCAGTGCAACAGTGTGGCTCATTCATGTTTTTAATAGTTTTTGGGACAACAATGTAGCTCTATGGCACAGAGAAATAAGCTTTGGATACACAATACTTGTTAGTCGGATCAATTCATTGTTTGTTTTGGTCCTTTTATGGGATTTGTTGACAATAAGGGAAATATAGAATATCACCAGCCTTATCCTTTAGGGGTTCAAATAAAAACTCCTAATAAAAAAAATGTCACCATCTGAATAAAATGTTTTTTGTCCAGTATGCAACATAAACAGGACTTTATCTGTGCCTATAAATTGTGAATTAAGAGTTGTATAAAATTTGAGGACGAGTTCAAGGATTTCTTCCCCCGGTGCCACATGGCACAGGCGACTCCATCTTAGCTCAATGCAGAACCTTGTAAATGTAAACCACAAATGATCCTCAATCTACCAACTTAATATACAGCGGATGGACAGTTAATTACAGGTTTAGTTTATAATATGTGCTTTAAATGCACTGACTGACTGACAGCGTGAAGAATCTGCTGCTCAAGGACAGTTTAGTAAAAGAAACATGTTCGACACTAAATGCATGCCACTAGAGGTCAGTGTTGCTCATTCTATGAGTTCCCCTCGCCACCTTCCTTCCCCAGCATCTCCTCTCCTCCTCCAGCCGAAGGTAATCCCCCCACCCCCCCTCCCCCCTGCGAGGGTCCACTCCTTATTGTCATTGGGCTCACGTAGGCTTGTGCTCAGCCACAAACGAACAACTTCTCAGACAAAGACAGCAGGCACGCAACATATGTAACCAGCATGTTACCAGCCACGCTGCCAGTCTTTAAGAGGCGTGTGAATGCACGGCATGAGTGGTACGGGTGGTGGGTGTGTGTGTGTGTGTGTGTGTGTGGATGGGTGGGGGGTGCAGGGATGGAGTAGAGTGCGTGCGTGTGACGGAGGAAGGGGCTGGGGGTAGAGGGTTGTATACAGATATCGGTGATAATGAGAGCTGGCACAGAGCCAAACTGCCTTCTAGAGAGAAAGCAATTGCGCACGATGCGTGTGTGTGTGTGTGTGTGTGTTGTACATAATGTATGTGTGAGACGGAGAGAAGGAGGTAAGAGAGGAGGGTGAGGACAACAAAACTGTAATGACGAGACAGAGCATACAGGTACATAGGGTGCAGTACAGTATGTGTGTGTAGGTGAGAGAAAGAAATACTGTAAAAATGCCAGAAAAAAATCATCTTTACATCGTTCAGTGCCAAGCAGAGTGAACTACCCTAACCTGGCTGGAAACAAGTCCAACCTGTATTAAAATTATTAAAATTGTCAATCATCTGCCAAGTTGCATATATATATATATATATATATATATACACTCACATGCATAGGATTTGCCTCAATTAACCAATCTTCCAATGAAAAAAAGAAGAGAAAGATACAACTAACTCAATATAACGATACCAAGGAATCTTACCTGTCACACATTGAAGCGTGCAGAGATGTTTTTTTCTTAATATTTTGAGCAACTAAAGCATGAACAAAAAATGTTTTTAAGGTTAGATGTAGGCACTCAAAGCACTAAAAGTTAGGCAAAGATTTTGGAAAAGTGACTTGAAGCGTCACACACAAAGTGTTTAATGTATTTACATTGAAGCACATTTAAAGTACTTTTGTTACCTCAGGCTAACAACACACATGACTCGGGTCTCCGATGTTAAAGGAGGAACATAACCAAGGCAGGAATCATGTCTGTCTTTCAAAATGTAATAGGAAAAACAAATTATTAGTATATAAACATCACTTCTAGAGTTGCTATACTGCCCAAACTGTGAGTATAGGGAAGCATCAGCCTCCTTAAATTTCTCATTAAGCAGAATTAATCCAATGATTGAACATGCATTAATGCCAACCTGCAACCCTTTAACACTGTTTGGTATCAGCACACTTTTAGCTGAACTGCAGTGACCTGAATTCAAAAACACAGGTCACTGCTACAGACCACGGTTACAGAATAGTAAATTGGACGCAGTAGTGTAAATATAATACAGCATGTGTTTAAATAAGCGGTGTATGGAAAAGGTAGAAAACTAGAGCCTGTGCGGACAACACGCTCACAACAGCATCAAATCCTCCAGGGGAGCTGCAGACCTGTGGTGCAACACTCAGCTGTTTAAGAGGCTGTTTAACCTCGAACTGTGTCAAGTGGTCTGTTATAGAGACGTGTAGCAAAATCAGACCCTGAAACACAGCATGCAGAGTCACAGGGACACATGTCTTTTACTTTTGTTGTACTTTCTCTGAGTGATCAATTTAGATGTATTGTTATTTTTGTGGTTGTTTTTTGGATATTGGTGATTTACATAGTCCAATGCTGAAGTAAGGCAGTTAAATTGTTCAATAAAGTAGTTTGTGGAAGATTTCCTAATTCAAAGGCATTTCAGAATGACCCTAAAACAGAAATAACTCTGCTGGGACATCAGATGGTGAAAAGCTAGTAAGATGATCCTAAACAAATTAAATTCTTCAGATTGTACCGTCCCATGTCTGCAGTATGTTTTAGAAATGTTTCAATTAGAACAAGATTCAATTCTTTTTCTAAATAAGGAACAAAACTACAATACTTTTAGTGCTCCAGGCTACGAGGTCGCCCCACCTATTGTACACTGGACGTGCAAAGATAAGATTTGGAACAAAGGATTTATCTAATATCTAGTGTCCAATATCGGGTTATTGTTTTCTAACTTCCAGTCACTATTCAAAATGTCGTATCACCATTAGGGGTGATATATACACCGGTATTGACGATAACCAAGAAATAAAAAAAATGAAATAATGATATCATCCTTCCGACTCCCTTCACTCGTATTTTGAGTTTAATTAATTTGCCAAAATAAAGACAAAACGCACAACAAAGTCAAAGATGAATTTGACCGATAGCATTATTTTTCTTTTTTAATTTTAAAAGATATCGCCATAATATCGTTATCGTGAATTATTTTAACCACAATAATCGTGTAGTGAAAATCTGGTATCGTGACAGCCCTGATCATCATCTTACATTTACTGTCGCGTTTACAATAATAGTACAGTTTACTGTTCAAAAATAAAATCTCATACCCGATATAGCTGATATATAGTTATTGATCTGTTGTTTCTCTCAAATATTCAGCCTCAAATATCACAAAGGTCAAGCTCTAGTTCTTAAGAACACTGAACAGTATGACTGGAGCAGCTTAGATATACAGATGTTTCTTTTGACCACAAACTCATCAGAAACTATTCACCAGGTGCTCTTGCTAAATGACCAAAAGCCACATGAAGCTCTTTCAGTATTGCGATGTGCTATTTTTGTTTTATCGAAGCCTGTATTATTTATCCAGTGCTCTTTACATTCAGATGTTCCAGACATGCAGAGCTCCTGAGCACAAGTAAACTCCGCTACAGAATAAATCCTCTGGGCAGTTGTGAGTTCAGTGTCTTAGTCAAGGGCATTTTCAACAGTAGTGGCTGAGAGAGAGGCCAGAGTGTCACTTTCTCCACCCACATTGGTCCTGAGATTCAAACGTTCTTTAAAAAAAAGAAGAAAAAACTCTAGGCTACGGCTACTTGGTTAGGAAAAGGGGTCAGCTGGGTCTATTTAAACATACGTATGCTGTACTTGGAAAGAAACTGGTATAAAAGTAAGGAAGAAACTAGTTAGTTATATAGTATCTGCAAATAAGCGACACTTTTATTCACCGTCTTAACTTCCTGTTTATGAATTTATTTCTTCTTGTACTATTTTCTGCTTTGATGATTTTTAATGTCATTTGTGTGACTCTTTATGATATTTGATGCATTTCCTCTTTGTCTTTCATGGCGACATGTTTTCATACAAATCCCTTGAGGTTTCTTTGTCTCACTGCACAGATTTGAGTTTCTTTTCTACCCTCCCGGTTGGTCCCCCCCCCCTCTCTTTTGTGCAAATAAATTAAACCTAATAGCTGTAATACCATTAGGAATACCTTGTGTCTGTGTGTAACCCTGCAAACATGCACGTGAAGTCATAGAAAAAAATTAAAGAAGAGGCAAACCGAGCTGATGCTTACAGGTACCTGACTGGAGAGGCTGAAGTTGGTGGCGGGGCTGCGTTTCTTGCTGGCGGTGGTGCCCGCGCTGTTGGCGCTGCTGGCTGAGTTCTTCCGTTTCCTCCTCTTCGTGGTCGTCTGTCGGGCAGGCTCAGCTTTGGCGCGACCAGCAAAGAGAAACAGAGGCACATGCCAAGAACATAAAGCATACAGACGGAGACAAGGTGTAGGGGTGTGTGTTGTGTGTGTGTGTTTTTGGTCATACAGTAGAGAGGCTCGGACAGACAGCAGCATATGTGGAGACACAAAAGCGTGCAGACAAAACCGTGCCTGTATACATACTTGCATGCATGCACACACACACACACAAATAGAGAGGTTACAGAGACAAGAGCGACTAGCCTACAATAATCCATGCTTTGTTTTCATCAGAGGTGAAACCGCACAAGCGTTGCATCTCCCAAGACATGCACTAGTAAGAAAGACCACGTTTCATTTGCATAAATGCTCTACAATGGACCCTGATGCTCAACGTAATGTAAATTTGTTAATGATTTTGTCGCTGCACCGATTGCGATGTTCCTCAATAGCATGAGCCAGATTAAAACTGCTCTGCTGAGGCAGAAAGCACATTCCTGCTCGTCTTACTGAACATGTAATTATACTGTATCCATTGGTGTTGCATTACTATAGACTTGATTTTCTGAGCACAAGTGTGTATTTGTTCTAATCATTATGTTTCAGCCAGTGCTTCAGACCTGTATTTGTTGTATTAAAGGTGCTATTTTCAAACATGCAGAGGAAGTTGCACACACAAATGTATTTCATGGCATTCCAGTAAGCAATTAAAATGTTGCTTTCTACAGACAATGTAAGAGAGAAGATACCTTTTTTGTGATTTGTGGGAAATATTTCCGTTTTGAAGTTCTGTGGGTGTCCAGCTGAAACCGGAGCCAAAATTTTACTCAGGTGATTAAATAGTCTCTTAAACAATTTAAGACAGAATGAGACCAGAGATGACAACAAAGAAAATGAGGAGAAATAATTGAACTTGCAATGCCAATATGCAGATGCTACTTAACACCACTGGGAAACTTATGCTTAGATGAAAGATGTTTTTCCAATTATGAGTTATACATAATTCCTGAAGGTGCAATTAAATCACAAGTGAAATCATTACTATCAAAAAAGATATAAAGTACAGACACAGGTTAAATAGTGATCTTGGTGTTTTTAGTATTTACAAAATAGTCTATGTAGTGCATAATTTATGAATACATGATTTAGCAAATTCTGCCAACATTTGTTAAAAAACATCATTTCTTTTAATCTCGAGGGAGACAAGAAAATACTTCTGGGATCTTCAAACAGATGTTTGAGAGCTTCTTACGAATCACAACAAGGGAGATGCTTTCATATTCAGTTACAAGAACTAGCTACAAAACTAAAACTATAAATCTTAGGAAAAACAATAAGGGGAGTTTTTATCGGTGTATTTTCTTTTTTGATTCCTGACTTTGACAGACGTGTGTACAAAAAAGCGGGCCTATTGTCAGAGACAATCATTTCTGTTATCCGACCGGTTTCCTTCGATGCTGAACCAGTGACGCACTAAAATCACTTCCATTTCCACCAAAAGGACTTATCAGAGCGTAAATGTGCCTGTGGCTTCCTTCCTGGAGAAATCCCAACCAGTTTCCAAGCGGGAGAAGAATTGCAGGAAAAGAGGAACAACACGGCAGAAATGAGGGTAAACCGCAATTCCAGTTAAACTGCAAAGTTCAGGCAAACTACATGTGAAAATGTCGACGGCTGACATGGAATAACCCAAAAAACACACTGAGGAGGCCTGACTTAAAGAAAGCAATAGACTTACTATTTCTAATATTTAAAAAAGTTGCCATGAAGCAACTTATGTATCCGAAACCAGCACAAACTTATTTATTTATATTTGATATTATCTATTCTATAGATACTCTGGATATATATCTTTCTAGTGTTGGTATGTATACATTTACTGTGTAGTTGTTACTCCTGTGCAATGCCTGATAACCTAATGCTGCTGTAAGAATTTCCCAATTTGGGATCAATACAAGTACATTAATCTATCAAACTACATCAAACCAAATACAATCTAAAGTCTAAATAAAGCTGCTTCTTCCTTTCAAACTGCATTACACATCAAACTGTTTGTATAAATAGGACTAGGGCTGTACCGGACGTCTTTTTATTTTACATTTCAAGTTTCTATTGAGGTTTTCCGAATGAAGCTTCAAATATCTGTCATCATATAGTATGAAGTAATCATCTTCAAAACAATAAAAAGTCCTTGCATAAAATCTTCAATTTCGCTAAAGTTATTTAATCAGAATAAAGGAGTGAGTTTGTTTAAATAAATGTTATTTATGGTGTTAGATTCCTGCTAGACCGCCCCGTTAATACAGGTGCCTCCCTATTGTGTGTGCGGCAAGCGGGACAGCAAAAAGCTTTTTGACTGCAGTCAAAGTGCTGTTTTTGAAATGCTAAACACTAACGAATATGGATTGAAGCAGAATATTTCATTAGATAAAAACATGTGGGGATTTTGGGAAATCAATACATTTTGACTTTACAACACTATTGAATTATTTGGAAATGTTTGGAACACACAAGTCTGAAACAATCCTACACAGCTGCCACTTGAATTTAAACCTACAAATACTGTAATACAGTATACAGCATGTAATACTAATAATATTTCTGCAACTGTGCAGAAATACCTGGTGTAAACAGAATAAATAGCAGCGCAGAATTCGATTGTTGATTTAAAATTTGAATGTCAAAGTTATGAATAAAGCTTCAAACTATTCGCACTAAATCACAAATATATGAAAACTGTAACACCCATATAGGATTTCATATCAAGCTCTCTTTCCACGGACACAATTAACCACCAATACAAGAGCTTTTTCCTTCCTCCTCAGACTTTATATTCATAAAATGCTTTCCATGTTTTTTTTCCGCTGTTTTTTTTTCTTTTCTTTGAAGAATGTCGTCGTCACTGGGGAGCCGCTGGCCGAGGAGCTGGATCTACAAGTCTGATTACAACCCGGCACTCTTAATTAAAGTTACACAGGTCTGAGTCAAAGGCTTTTTGACTGGTGTTGGTTTTTAAAGACATCTCGTCACACTTCGCTAAGCATTGCTGTAATTTGCAGCCACTCCGATGTGTCCAAAAAAAAAAAAAAAACGCGCTTTCTCTCCAGCTTAAGACCGCACAGCCAATTTAAGCCTGGTACTTTTCAGAAACCGCCCTTAAAACATCAGTCATAGAGAGCTGAGAGGCCCGTTAAGATTGGCGAGGTTGAGATTCAAGAGGCAGTCCTGAATTCTGATTAATTTCACATACCTGACAGGCAAAACATATTTAAGGGATTAAGACATATAATGGCAAATTTAGAAACGTAAATGATGCAATAAAAACACAGTCGGAGAAAATATGTTCCTATTCCTACAAAGTGAGTGATGGTACAGAATTAAAAGCTGTTTTTTCAGTTAAACCTCGGAGGAAACGATTAACACTTAAGACTAGATCCACAACATTTTAGACAATTTAAATGATTTTGTTTGTCGTCATTTGATGCCGTTTTGGGCAATAACTCCGTATTTCTGGGGCCTGTTCAGAGAAGCCAGTTTATCTGGAGATATCTGAAAAGCTTTGCTGGGAGGAAACCAGAAAAGCTCTTTTCATATTCGTCCAGATTTTTTAGATGAATGAAAAAACGCTATCCAGATCTGCTTCTTTGAACAGGCGTATGGACAGTGAAGATATGTGTTTTAGCAGTAGGTAGTAGGTAATTACCTGGTGGGGCTACCATTCTCTGCCATTTTTGAAATAGGCATGTCTTGAGACAGTCCCGGGGGCTGAGGTTGTAGGTCTTGTGCCTTGACATGAGCTCCTGCATGGGTTCCAGGATGACACACAACTGCTGGCACAACAGACAAACCACACGTTCAAGTTAAAGCAGATTTATTCAACGTTTGATGAGAGAACAATGTCCTGTCCACTGCTGCAGCCTCTTATCAAGGTAAAGCAAAAACAACGTCCATAAAAACACTTTGAGTTTGTTGCTCAATTAATCACCCACAGACTGACTTTGAGTGATTCCTTGTGCAGTAAATCAACCTTTCATAGACACCATTAATAAAGTACCTTTAAAAAAACGGTTTATTGTCAAGCGTTTTAGAGGGAAGACAGATAGAGAGAGAAGGACGATCATTTGAATATGAGCAGCCTTTGTTTGCAACTCACAGCAACATTCATGCATCAATACACACAGAAACTTGGAAAATACAGAACAGTGCGTTGTTCCAACACTGAACTCCAACAATATTCTCCAGTTAAAAGACTTTAAGTACAATATTCAGTCTGGAGAAAACTGTAAATCTCTAGTGATCAGCGGTAAGAGGAACCAGGGGTCAACCTGTCATCTTAAATACATCAGACTTATGCAGATAACATCTGGATAACATTACTGGTGAGCTCTCCTTTCTTTAATAGCAGCAACCATCCAAAAGTTTGTTGGGGCAGTGAGAGGGACAGTCATTGGACTTCACAGGGCACACGGCGATCAAACTCCAGGCAACCTACCAGTGTTTTTCCTCTAAATGGATAAAACTGTTTTCTTTTTCTTCCTGACTTTTGTACAACGATGTATTAGAGCCATTGTAGGAAAAAAATAATTGATGAAGGAGCCGGGCGGAGAAAAAAACTCAGATTTTCCGAGATTAAAGTAGAAAATTCACGACAAAAAAACTCAAGATTGTTCCTTGACTAACAAAACACAACACTATTTTAGTTGTTTTTTTAATCGCAAATTTAGGACTTTAATCTCAGAAATGTTTTTTCTTGGAAAATTCTTTTTCAACCTACAATGACCAGAATACGGCATCGTACTTTTGAGATTCATAGGATATTTTGTATAGTGTCCTACGGTATATTGTCGGTATTCATCTGTTTTGGCAGGAAGGTTTTAATCTGATTCACTTATGTTTAAATGCAGTTTTCCATTAACACTGGCACTTTAGAAGTTTGGTATTTTGGTTAGGGTTAGAGAAACAAACTGCAGTCTCCCGCATCAAAGACCAAAAACAACATATTAAAAAAAAAAACACGTATAGTAAATCTCATTAATCAGATTTTTGTTTTTGGCCACTAACACCAACCATAAATAGCTGCGGTATGGCAAACAGTCGATGTAGTTGCTGTTTGTGTTTCCCAATCAGTGTGATATAAGGTGAAAAATGACGAGAGTGAAATTAGGTGTGGATTTACTAACTTGCTCAAGGGCACTTTGACGGTTGTTACTGTGAGAAAGGAGAATGTTAATCATTCCCTGCATGCTCAAATGATCTCATCTGACCTTCAACATCCCACCACCCCTACATTTCTGATGTCAATTCTAATCAACATGCTCATCCTGTCTGCAGCAGTACTGTACAGCAACTCAGAAGTAAAAAAAAAAAAAAAAAAAAAAAAAAAAAGAAAAAACAAGGGAAGGTTTCATGTACTGTATCTATTACCTACTCCTATGTGTTAAACAGTGTTGGAGGCTTTTATACAAATCACCTGACAACACCAGGAATCCTTGCATAAATGTTTTAGCATGATAGATATTCACACCAGGGTTGTTCACCAGTCCTGGGTTTTAAACTAGTTATTCTAACAACCGTAGCTGCTTACGCTAAATTACCCTACATAAACATAGTAATGTCTGTTCCCTGTGTTAGGACGGCAGGCAGTGTTTTGATGCCATGCAGCTCGAGGTAAAGTGAACATCCCTGTAGCAGACTAATCCCATGTTCTCCTCTGATAGTTCCCTCCTGACACAGTAATATCCTTCCCCGGCTCAGCCAACAAGCCCTGGCTCTCAGCCTGAAAACAAGGGCTATTTTCAGGCTGAATAGTAGGAAGCCGGCAGCTCCAATACATGGAAAGGCTTAAATACTCCAAATGAAAAAAAATAGAGAGAGAGTGTGTTTGTGAGAGTGAGAGAAAGGTCGGTTGTAACCCCTGAGCCAGGAAACCGTCAGTCTCTTTTGGAAGGACTGATAAACGCTGGGAAAGGCCTTTTCCAGAGACACGTTATTGCCAGTTTAATGTGAGGAAAGGGTGTATTTTACTTTGACATCCTTGGATAACAGTAGGGGAAAATATCATTTGCAAAGTGTGTGGTATGATGAATAACAGTGGCTGCCCAGAAGTGGCTCCCAATCTGGGAATCTGGGTTTGTTGGTCAGATATCTCTGTAATCTTTGTTCTTGTGAAATATTGTCAAGTTTTATCTCTTCAGGCTTCAAAATAGTATCCAAGTGAAATCAATGAGCCGTTGCAAGTGGACATTGATTTGTTTTAAGGGCCACAAAAAGCCAAAATAAGGTTGGGAACGCCTGCTTTACGGCACATTATATCTCAATGAAACACTGAATCTGTAACTGAGCCTTCAATTCTTATGTTTGTCTTCTTGATGCTTTTTAAAACTGGCAATCTTTGTATATTCACAAGCTTAAAATGACAATGTAATTAATGTAATATCATCGCTTTTAAACTAGTGACATAATCTATGTAGTTTCTGTTTTTTTTTTTTTATTATTAGTGGAATGAAAGAAAACCTCAGACGAAGGTTAAATCCCTCGTTAAGATGAATGTTTTCCGTAGCATTCAAAGTAAAACCACATTGTGCTCTGGTGAAAGTTCCTAATTTAGCAGACGCACAACGATTTATGTGAAACATTTCAGGTTTAGACCACTCAGGCAACGCGAGTCATTTCGACAAACTAACCATTCTTCAAAAGCAAAGCTGGGAATATTTAGACACAAACAACTTCCATAAAACGCATGTTGTCAGCAAACAGAAAACAAAGCACGATCGTGGTTTCATTGTTCTGTTTGCTAAGCGCTGACCATCAGAATCACCTAAATAAAGAACGAACAGAAGCCAAATCTTTTAGTGTGTAATTACAGATACTTGAATTATGTGTTTTCTCTTTTAGCCGCATTACAGTTGCTTTCTGTATAGAAAATCATTGTTGTAGGAAAACAAAAACAGCCACCCTGCCTCCTCTCCTCTCCCTCTCTCTGTCTTTCTTCACTCAGTTTTTATAAGCAGCGGAGGTGCCGTTCCCTGATTCGCGCGCCATTTCACAATTATGAGTCTCAACAGGGAGCGTTCATTAATGTTATGCTAATTTTCTGTATCCAATTAATTCTTCTCTCCCCATCTCTCTCCCGCTCGCTCTTGTTCTCCCATTTGGAAATGGTAGCTGTCAGTCAACTGTGGCGTCGAGAAACACAAACAAAACCCTGTGAAATAATCACTAATGTATTCAGCCGGCTTATACTTCCTATTTCCGTAAATTATATTTCTGCGGTCAGGTAGAAAAACATGTATATGCTGAGAGTAAAGAAGAAATAAGTGCTTATATTTTTGTTTTGATGCCATGCACTTTTGAAATTATACACTTGGGTTTCAAAGGCCCGAGAGTCATGAAGCGTGTTCAGCACATTAATAACAGCATACGCTTCAAGTCAAGTAAGAGAGAAAAATAGTTACATTTACAGTCACGATATGACCTCAAATAAACCAAAGAGTTAACATGAGAATGTAGAAAAGCATATCTGGAAAATGAATTAAGTCAAACTTAAATATTCAAACACTTACTATACCTGTAAATGTAAAATTTGAAATAAAACATTACAGATTTACTGCAGAGGAGGGAATGTAATCACGCCAAGAACCATATTAAATATGACAAAGCATAAATATTATACATTATAAAAACATCTTTAAGCTGTCTAGACACATAAGTGTAAGATATTTACTTAGAAAGTATGAGCAACATGAATCACTTCATTTAAAAATGGACAAGAATTGTTCCCCTGTGTGCATTAAAGTGTGAGGAGATGAGAACAAAAACAAAAGCAGGATGACAATCATAGACATTGTCACACACACACACACACACACACACACACACACACACACACACACACACACACACACACACACACACACACACACACACACACACTCACACACACACACACACACACACACACACACACACACACACACACACACACACACACACACACACACACACACACTCACACTCACACACACACTCACACACACCCCCACAAGAGTCCTTACCCTGAGGTAGTTGAGGGTGAAGTTGGTCAAGCCCATGCGAGTGATGTTTTTGGACAGTTGTTCCAGCACCTGAGGGTCTTGTGCCTGAAGTCAGCGGCGGAGAAATAAAAAATGAATATAAGCTATATATTTGTACATCTTTATTTTTGTTATGTTTACGTTCAACTGACTACGAATAAACTAATTATCTACAGGCAATTAGACAAATTGGTATTCATCAGATAATGCACATTCAACACATGCACACCCTCGAGTCATAAATGCAACTTCTTAACATTGTTATCGCAGTTGTGCCATGAAGCTGAATGGAAGTATTCCAGGCCTTCATTTCACACTATTGTCAAACTGTGGGGCTAATTAATCAATATTATTTTGTCATTCCATTTAAATTCTCACACATTTTAAATGTTGTATATCTGCTGGATTTGATGAAGTTGCTCAGCGTATGTATATATGTATGCACAGTAGGGTCTGGAAAATTTGTTTTATAATGTTAAGTTGTTGGAAAAACTGGGCAAAAAGCCTGCAGATGTAACTCACGCTTTCATTTTATGTATTGTGCTTTTTGTTTTTGTGATGTGACAGTGTGATGCGGTCCGGCTGACAGTTGCATCATTCACATAAAAGATATAAGAACTGACCACCATCAGCATTGAATACATTCATTTATGAAAAATATAAAACTTGTGGAAACCCTGTGATTATACAGTATGTGTACGAGTAAAGAACACATCTTATATAAGAACAAAGCAAAAATAGCAATTATAGGATGACATCTGATTGAAAAAAAGACTTTTCACCAAGCTTGTTTGCCGCTCCAAGAATAAACATTCAAATCATAAAAAGCTGCAGGTATTGACAGAGCAAAACATAGCCCAGACTGAGGCGAAGCAGTGAGCACACTTGCATTCACTGCCTCATGAAAAATGCATAATTTTATCTCCAGTCGCATCTCTGTGTGGAGAAAGTCAAGAGGGAAGCGAAAGAGTTCTTCTGTACCGTCAGCAGACCAACGTGAGTGACGGGAGAATTGAATTAGTGTGCATTATTGGCCGACGGCGGATCAGAATCTGAATTACTTTACTCATCAAGTAGAATTAGTCTAAACGCACTGTACAGGAATTTGCAAGCAATGGTGCAGCCATGTATCAACAATTTGTGGAGTAACACAAGCAAAATGCTCGCACATATGGTGCAGGGACGACACAGAGAGTCAGTTCAAGAGGCCAAAGACAGAGAAACACCCGAGTACAAACTCTGCAAAAAACACATTCAGACTTTAAGATGCATGGCAGTGGTCCAAATAAGATGTTTAAACACAGTACATTAAACCTGATGAAGTCTGGATGCTCAGCAGTGCTGCAAAGTAACTAAATACATTTACTGTGCTTAAAGTACAATTTTGAGGTACTATTTTATGATACTTTATACTACATTTTAGAGGGAAATACTGCACTCTTTACTCTACATTTATTTTGTGTTTTTGTTTCATAGTTTTATTAAGAGATATGGCACATGAAAAAAGAAAACAATGTCAGTTTAACAATGAGAATCACAATTAAAAAGTAGAAACATAATAATAATAATAATATAATCAAAGTACTGTGAATCTAAATTGATCAAAAGAGGAACAAGCAATACTTTGTATGTATGTCTGCTTGTATGAAATGTTTCTCTAGTGTAAAGCGTCTTTGTGTACCTAGAAAAGAGTTATATAAATTAAAAGTATTATTCTTATTATTACGTTCTGCATTATACATTTATTGACTGATGTAGTTACTTTTCTTAATAAGGTTTTACATACAAAAAAAAATCATGATTATCTTATTAAATATAACATAGTAAACAGTAAAATGCTGCTTCCAGCTTAATGTACCAGTAATAATAATCAAATAATATAATATATAACAATAAAATAATCACAGAGGCTGTTACTGATACTTTGAGTACAATTTCCTGATAATATATTACATATACTTGTTTTTTTGAATGCTTCCTGTACGGCACTTTGTATTGCTACTTTTATTTCAGTAAAAGATCTGACTACTTCTTCCCAACAGACTTACTATTTACTCCCCATTTGGATAAATTGTATAAAAAAACAATGCAGTGCATATATTGTTTAAATGTTAATGTGTCTTTGTAGAATGTAGGTTGTAATACTGCTGCTATTAAAGGGTTTAACAGCTGTTGCATCTTTGTCATGCTGCATTTATATTTGTAAATGTTTTATCGTTATAAATTTTAATTTATTAATATTTAACTGTTTCAATTCTACACTACTGCTACTGGTATGCATACTGCTAGTGTGGGTGGGAGGTGGGTGGAGCAGATGTTTGGGAGGAGAAACTTCTATAGACACTTTAGTGTGTTTTATCTGTGTGTATTTTTTATTGTCTTTGTGTATTTTTACCTCCCCTGGAACAAGGGAATTAACCTTTTCTACAGTGGCGTAAAGTAAGAAAAACATTTACTCCAGGACTGTACTTAAGTGGAGTTTTGAGATACATTTTATCGCGACTTTATACTTCTACTATATAACAAATCACACAAGGGACATTTTGTACCTTTTACTCCAGTAAATTAATTTTATTTACTTTGCAAATTAAGATTTAAAAAACATATGATCTGTTCAAAAAGTTATGATTATAAAACACAATAGTTTCTTAAAGATGTATTACAGAACTTCCAATATCCAATATACAAAATGTTAATAATAATAAAGGTGTGAAATAATAAAACAATGTAGATTAGGGCATTCAGAAAGAGTAGTTTTACTTCAGCTAAATAAGATTATGAATGTAGAATGTTGTATTTCAGTATTTCTCAGTTGTGGTATTGTTACTTTAACTAAAGTCAAAGATAGAGATAAATGAAGTCAGCATCTAGTGGGTGATACAGGAAGTGCAGAAACATCATATGTAGTACTTCCTTGGGTACATATTTTCCAATAAAAAGAACGTATTTAACTATGTTATTGCATTAATTATAAAGCGTGTGTGCTTCTACCTTACTGAGATTCACTATTTGATACTATTTCCATCACTGAACACACACATATAGCATCTATCATACTAATATCAAATACAGGCCGTTTCTTTATAAGCTTCTTAAAACTAAAATAAGAACAAACTTTTTATTTCTTTTCTAGGCAGTTTCTCTTGATTGACTGTTAAAAAAAAGTGCAGCAGTAGATCAGACCACATCAAAAACTGGGCCTTCCACAGTTTACTGGTATCTTTACTTTTTTTTGGTTTCAACTTTCCTGTTCTTACTCCCTTGTGTCTGTATCTGCTTTCATTAGTCCAGGCAACGATCAAAAGACTGAACTCACACTCGCACACAAATCACTGAAGATCTGGCCAGGACCCACAATACCCCACAATATCCCACAATATCCCACTCTCCAGGAATTAGTGTGAATGCCCAGAGGGGCCAATTTATTGGTGAGTGAAATTCATATGAAGATTTGGCCAAAAAAAAAAGAAGAAGCCGGCTATACAGACGAAGCGGCCTCTTACACACACCTTTAGGTTCACGGGGGTAAATGGAAAATACTCGGAATTAATCTCGCTTTACTCATCAATCAAATGTGAGGAACTGCATGTATAGAAACATGAACTGCATATAAAAAGAAAACCCATGTAGGAGGATTATAAACTGTTTTCTTTTTTTGGTCATTTTCTTACCAAAGCACTTTTCAGACATTGTATATGTAACATTGCTGGCTTCATCTATCTTTTAAAGTAATGGCTTTTGTCATTCAGACAATTGTGACTTATGTAAATGTTCCCTACGGCTTTTTTCAAACATGACAGGACATTTACGGAAAGAGAGGAGGCGTCCTCCCTGCTGTAGGAAAAACAGCTGTGAGTTGAAAAGTTTAATGATATGAAGAAAGAAAGGTGCTCTCTGTTCTCTCACAGGCTGCATCACTGATGGATTAAAAAAACGTATCTTTCGCTTGAAGCTTTAATTTATGACAATATTGAGCATGATGGACGCTCACGCTCAGCTTCTCTTCAAGTGAATCTCTTAATAAATGTTCTCATCAATTTCATCAATTGTTAGGTGTTCTCAGTCGGACAGTGCATACGTACAGAATGACAAGACGTTAAGTTGGGAGTTTCTAAAAACATTTTTGCGGGATATATATTTTTTTCTTTTAAGTTGAAACTTGAAAATATAAGGAGGGAGACAGCTGGTCTAATTAAGTTTCAAGTTGTTGTATTGTCATATGCACAACAATTACAGAGAAGCAGTTGTTTGCAATAGAGATCTTAGATCTCATGCTCCTTTCAACAATGCTCATTAAATATGAATAAAAAGAAACTCAAACAAGTAAAATAAATGTTGTTATTGTGGTTGCACATAGATCCTCTTGCTACAGTAAGGTAGTAAGTTTATGACCAGTAGAGACCAGCCTCCCTATTTATTTTATTTTCCTAAATTAATCAGATACTTATTTTATATATTTGTTTTTTTCCGGTTGTTGGTTGTGTTGTATGTTTTTTTTTTATTTATTTATTTAAAAAAAAAAATTTTGTTAGTTTTTTTTTTTTTAGGTGGTTGTTACTTTATGTTACTGAAATTAAAACTTTTTTTTTTTTTTTTTTACTTTGGTTGTATGAGATTTTATTGTGTTGTGTTATTGTAACTATTTAAACTATTTCATTAGTTTTTGTATCTTGTACATGTTTTAGCTTCATTATTGTTTTTATTCTAAATTTGTAACTTTGTTTTCAAAAGTGCTATATAGATAAGTTAATATTATTAATATACACTGAGTTACCAGTTAATTAGGCACACCTAGCTAAAAGTAATATCTTATTAATTATTTTCATTATAATGTTCAGTTCATTCAGAGAAATGGGGTGGACAAAATAATAGAAACACCTGTCACCATGTGTAATTTGGCATCCTTTATTTATAGAAAAACATTTATTATTTTTCCCCTACAGCTTCACTTCAAAATCATTTGACAACAGAAGACCTTCTGCTAGTTCCAGCTTCACTCCGCAGCTCCAGTGACTAAATGTGTTACACTTAGTGGAATTAAGCAGATTATTCATTCGACCTTGTTTTTTTTTTGTTTTTTTTCTCTCTCTCTCTCTTTTCAGACAAGGGCCTTTTTTTTTCATCCTCGTGGCCTTTGATGTCTGCAAATAAATTGGTTTGCAAAAATCCCTCCAAACTGCTTTGTTGGCGTTTAAATTTCATATGCTCAAGAATAGCTTCTAAAAGTGTCTTGGCAGAGTGCAGAGACCCCAGTTAGGAGTCAAAAAGTGACACCTAAAACAGGGAGATCTGGGGTTTGTTTTGTCGCGTGTTAATGATGTCACACTCACGTGCATGGCCAGGATGCTGCGGGGGATGAGCTCTCGATACTGCCGGATGGTAAAGTGCCACGTCTTGATCCTCATCAGATCATCAAAGGCAAACTCCAGTATCAAACGACCCTCCGTACAGACCTGAACACAGATCACATAGTTAGTGTTACTTTACATTTCTCCTCGGCCTGATATCAGTTATCTATAACTGGCTGTGAGGTGGCCGTCAGCTGATTTGGACGAAATCAGTGCTTATTGGCCGGGCGTGATTTTGATAAAAAAACGCTGGAAGGGTTTCGTCTCCGTTTTGGAATTTGTTCAAGGACTTTGTAGGATGGAGCGAGCTATTATGCTCCCAATATTTACTCTCGCTCGCTCCCCTCATTCAGAGCATCTGTCCTTGGGCCTCTCACAACCATCCAGCTATTTCTGAAATGTGAAAATAAATGTAATCTGGAGAGGGGTGTGTTTACACCAGAGACAAAAGAACTTCAGGTCAGAGAGACTTGCCAATTAGGAGGAGAGAGAGAGAGAGAGAGAGAGAGAGAGAGAGAAAGCGAGCGAGAGAGAGAGAGAGAGAGAAAGAGAGAGAGAGAGAGAGAAAGAGAGAGAGAGAGGGAGAGAGAAAGAGTGAGAGAGAGAGAGAGAGAGAGAGAGAGGGAGAGAGAAAGAGTGAGAGAGAGAGAGGGAGAGAGAAAGCGAGAGAGAGAGAGAGAACATTTTTTTTTCGCCCCTTTAGCTGAATTCAGCGCTTGCCGGGGCCCTTGCGCTTCTCCCATATTTCGTTGCTGTGACAACCAGCAAGAGAGGAGAGGGAGAGAAATGGAGAGACAGACAGAGAGAAGGGGGAAAAAAAATCAGCTGATTAGTTGGCATGGCAACGGCAAAGATGTAATCCCACCAGACACACTCTAATCAATGCCCCCAGCGCAGATGGTCTCCTGAGGATCAGCAAGAAAGAGGCTAGCGGCCATATTGCACCCCCACCGCCCCATCACCCCCGCCCTCCCACCTCCCACCCCCCACTATCCACCCACCCACCTACCCTTGCTGATCACATGCTCCAACGCTAACTCCAACACACACACACACACACACACACACACATACACACACACACAAAAAAGTATAAATAGAAGCTCGATTGCTCCAAAAAAAAACCTGAGCTGCTTCTCTTGACTGTAAAATGTGGATTCTGTATAATGTTCTCACTCTTTGTGCAGCGGTGTGTTTCCAGAGTTATTGAACAGACTGACATTACAATAAAGTAAATATAGAGAGTTTTGTTCCATAATGTGACGCCTGCTATTAAAAATGCCTGATTAGAACTAATAAAGAAGTAAAGCAGCAACGATTAGATCGACATAAAAGTAATTGGCAACTATTTTGATCATCAATTAATTGTTAAAGTAAATTTTCATGCAAAAAATGGCAGAAAATGCTGTTTTTAGCCTCTAAAATATAGAGAATTTCTGCTTTTCTCTGTTTTATATCATATTAAACTGACAAAAACAAGACATTTAAAGACATTACTTTGAACTTTGAAACTGGGATGGACATTATTCGCTATTTTCTGACATTTTATAGATTAAACGAATAATCGAGGAATGAAAATAATCGTTAGTTGCAGTTCTATAAAGAAAGACAGCAACTTTTGAAAGACAGCAAATTACCTTTTTTAATTTTCAATATGACCCTTGTACTCGATTACATATCTCTATTATACTGTTATTACTATGTGAAGAATAAGTATCAGTAAAATACTGCATTAAACACTATACAGTTATACCGTACAGTGGATTATATATCTTATAATTATGACTTATAATTTTTATTTTATGTTCATATCATATTATATCAAGGTATTTCTCTCCGTTTCCATTATATATATTTCATAATATTTCCTTATTAGTATGTAGTGTGTCTATACTGCAGATATATTTAACGCTATGTATACTTTAATACCTTATTATATAGTATATTGTATGTATTATTGATGCTGCATGGCTGGATTTACACAATTTACTTATATGATCTAAGGTATTATAATGTATATAGTTTGTAATGACAACCCTCTAATTTCTTTGATTCTTTATTTAAATTATTTTATTAAAATTGTTTTTTATTTCTTTTTTTTTATCTCTTGGTTATGGGTCTAGGGGTGAATAAAGTCTCGTATTTCTTTAAATACTGAATGAGGAACTTTGGGTTATGATTATATTTCTTCCTAAAATACATATATAGCATTTTAGAAATTAACACTTCCATTCTCTAACAATTCAATGTTGGTTTTACGTGCAAACACATCTGGCATCTGCGTGGTCGGATAATGGGCTTGTCTAAGCTAGATAAGTGTGGATTAGACTAAAACAATGTTTGGAAATAATCCTTGGTGTTTAATGGACACTGAAAATGGTCTTTATCTTATTTATTATTTATTTATATTTTATTCCAACAGCAGTTTGTCCAACAGTCGACCTCAGAGTTCAGAGTGAAAGAAAGGATACCCTGAAAATAAAATAAAAATCTTCCCAAGAACTCAAAGTAAAAAACCATGTATCTCCAAATTTGACTGAAAAAAATTGAAGCCCATTTCTTCAAATCAGAGGAAGAAAAATAAAGCTCCTGCAAGTCATTATAATGACAAACAAAACAATGACTTGATTTTTTAAATAACGAGTTAGATTTTAAAAATAATGAGTTAGTATTGCAAAATAATGAGAAACAAGTCATTATTTTGAGATAGTATGTAATTATTCTGAGATATTAAGTCGTTATTTTGAGATAGTAAGTCGTTATTTTGAGATACTGAGTCA